>JAZHYW010021108.1:0-14858 GCA_037355805.1 Ixodes ricinus | reverse complement strand
GAGGCGTGCAAATGGTGACGGAAGAACTAGGAAGGCCTGCCGTGTTTAAGGTATACACCGGAAAACAGGATTTTAGTCGAAAGACAGAAAATAAGATCACACAGAGACCAAAGGCAAGATCATCCGAACCCTGCTGAAAGTTGGAAAAGCAGGATCGGTATCTGCTGGACGGCCTCACGTTTGTTACTTGCTCCTGAAACTACGGCTACTGTTCCAGGAACCGAGATACCACCATGCACCACCCACGAAGGTCATGCAACTATTTTGGGACTAGCACAGCAACTTCCCGCGATTCGGCTCAGTTGGCGAGTCGGCATGGGGCCACAGAGATTCTAAAACACCACACGCAAGATTTCTGGTTTCTCGAGAATCAACAGCGTGAATGACTACCAACATACTCTCTGTTTGGAGGCTATATGGGGAGCTCCTCTCTCTACTACGGTGCCTAGAGCGCGTCTCCGACTGGTGTGTTTACCGCGTCCGAAAAAGTGGTCCCTTGATTTCCGACTGATGAAGTCATAGAAGTATCATGCTGTCGCCAGTCGAGATCCTGGCGGCGTCCCAACAGCTGTAGTGTTTGTGGCAGATGCCAGTTCTACTGCAGGACGCTCTCCAGTGTGACAATCCTCCGATGCTTCGGCAGCCAGAGATTGCGACGCCGTGACAACAGCGACACTGGCGTTCGCGTGTGCAACCTCGCAGCTTTTCGTTAGAATTTCTACAACTAACCACCAGGATGGCGACATGCAACAGCATGGCACTTCGGCTCCTCTGACGTCATTATTTGCCATATCAGGACCAGTTTTGATGTATGGGCAGCAGAGGACGCTAAGTACACCGCCGAAGATGCTCTCCAGGCACCATACTAATACGCCGGTCCCGGTTTACAAAATGTAATTACCACCCCATACGTCAATACCCTAGGATGTGAGCCTACCGCACCCAGTACTGGCGTTCGCGTATGGACACCGCAAAATTAACAGGCTCAGGATGACGAGGCAGGGGCTCGGGAGGCGGGAATAGGCAGGGGTTTCAACCAAGAGGGTTGACGGCATCACAGAGAATCAGACTTAAGAACACTGATGCAGTGTGGTTCCAGGTTCTCCGGGAAACGTCAAACAGGGTTGGACACCTTAGGCCCACTTCCAGACGGGCAACTTTTCCAGCAACTTTGAGGTTGCTGGCGGGTTGTTCCCTAGCTTTCCCTAGATCGACACGAATTGCTTAGATCGGGTCCGGCTCGAATAAGCGAGCAACTCGGAGCAATTCGAAGATGTTTGAAGCGGCTGCGGCCAATTGAGGACGCGATATTTTCACGTGACACCCCTGTGGTGGTGATGATGACAGCTAAAGACTTGGTTCTGGTTTGAAATGGATCGTTTTTTGGAAATAAACCTTTTCAGAAAGACGAGTTAGTATTCTCAACACAATTCAAAGATATAAAAACACGTTTTTAGCGCGTATAGCTGTGCGTCTAAATAGTCCAAGAAAAATCAAATTTCATGATGATGATGGCAAGTCGAAGCAATTCGGTTGCTGCGTGTGAGCGCGGGCGGTCCGTGTTGCTGTGTTGCGACGTCAAGTTGCTGGGTGAAATTGCCTCGTCTGAAGCGGGCCTTACAAAAAACATACGGATATCATTTTCGGTCAACTAAGAGAACACGCAGACAGGGAAGCGCAGGCAACAAACTTTGGCGTTCCTCAACATGCAAGGAAAAAGACAAGCAGTCAATGGGAGGAGCTGTAGGCTGCAATAGAGGAGGAGCATCTGATCAGAGTGGGAGTGGCAAAAACCCACCTGAGGAATGGCGAGGCAACATCGGCAAATGATAATTGCTCGTGGGAATGCGAGAACAGAATAGGTGGAGAGCGAAGCGGGAGAGGTGTGGACTTTACGAGGAGCAAGCTCAGGCAAGTGGGAGAGGCAGCGAGAAGACTGTCTAAAACACATGTGGATGACAGGGACAACAAAGAAGGGGAAAGTCGAACTTGGAATACCTTTGCACAAAGAAGAGGTCTGATGCTACAAACACAGAAAAACTGGGCTGCCTAAAACAGACATGGAGGCACTAAATCTTCCCACGATCCTACTTGGTGACTTTTATGCACATATCGAGGAACTGGACGACAAGAAGGACAACACCGGTCGGGATATGCTAATTTGGGTAGAAAAAATGGGGTTACTAGTCATAATGAACGGAACAGCCAAATGTCAAGGGAAGAATTACATGGGCTGTTAAAGAACGTACATCATGCACGGACTGCTTCTACATGTCATCAGCGTTATTTAGAGTCCCTAACGGGAATGACAATAAGACAAGACTGGCACAGCAAGTCTGTAGCAAGTGATCACCGTCAATTGACATTGCATTATGGGTCAAGTAACAGTAAGACAATCTTCGATGCGCAAGCCACCCAAAGGCGTTCCCAACAATGGAAGTCAAAACAGTAGAGAGGAGCTGGAAAAGGAAGCTCAAAGTGTACCTATCCAGCAGAAAACGAATGTTGTGAAGTGGATGTCCTATTGAAAAATATCTTTTATAGGAAAGTCATTTGCAGTAAAGGTCGATTTTATTGGATTATGGGATTCTTTTCACTTCCAGTATAGCCGGAATTTATCGGGAATCATTGAACTTTAGCAGAAGTCACCGGATATGTCTGAATTCACCGGAAATTATTGGTTGTCACCGGATTTGCCGGAATTCACAAGAATTCACCTAAAGTTAACGGGTTTTTTTCTACGTCACCGGAAGGCATTTAGGAAGGAGCCTGTGAACCATGGGTGGCGTATGTTTATCAGATGCTGGAGGATTCGAAAGACAGCCCCATTTTGTGTATATTGTGCATATTGTAGTATATTGCGTCGTTCTTCCTGTGTTCTCTTTGTGTTTTGTTCTGTTTCGTTTGTCCTGCGCTCGCTTTCGCCATGCGCCGCAGGACCGCCGCAGATCAAGGCGAGACCGGAGAGGTGCCTGACCCGACGTCCATGGACCTGATGGCTCGGGTGGCCAACCTCTGCGACACGGTCGCGCAACGCCTGGTCCTGGCTGACCACGGACCCCAAGGGCAAGGGCCACGACCCCAGGTGCCGGTCCCGTTGTACACGGGCTACGACGACCGGAAGTCCGTGGCCGACTTCCTGGCCGAGCTGGTGGCCTATAAGCTCGCCACGGGAGCCTCGGACGAGTACGTCCTCGCGCGGGTTCTGCCCGTGGCGTTCCAGGCGAGCGCCGCGCGCTGGTGGCGCATCGTGGCCCCCTTCCTCACCTGGGAAGACTTTCGGCGGAAGTTTCAAGATGAATTTCTTCCACCTGGGTACCAGTCTCGAGTCCAGCGAGAACTGGAGCGCCGGACCCAGCACCCGGACGAGACCCTCGTCGAATATGTACGGGTGATGCAGGAGCTCTATGACAGAGCCTGCCCAACGACATCGGAGTCGGACAGGGTTGCTCGGGTGATGCAGCAGAGCCACCCAAGATTCCGGCCCTACCTGCATGGCCGCACGTATTCCACCCTGGAGCACCTGGCCCGGGACGCTCACGGCATACAAAGACGCTCCTGGCCGAGCTGCAGTATCGGCCCCGCCACCGCCTGAAGAAGCTCTCGAGCCGTCCTGCGCTGGCGAGCTCCCGGGCCCAGAAGAAGTCCGACTCAGCGCCAAACCCTGGATGGCGCGGTCTGTCCTCCCCGTGCGCTGGACTCCTACGCCTTCGGGCAATGGGAGCGCAGGAGACCACTCGATGGTTCGGACCCCCGGCTACGTGCCCGGCCGGCTGGATAGAGACTACGGCAGGGTGAAAGCCGTTTAGGGTCCTTCCCCGCAATGCCGACCGGGGCGCCGATCGCTGGTCCAACGAGGGACACCAAGAAAGGCCGCAACGACAAGCGCAGGCAAGCCCGACGCACGGCCCTGACCGGCGCAACTCGGTGCAGTGCTTCGGCTGCGGTCGCCTTGGCCACGTCCGGCGTGGCCACTGCCCCGACGTGCAGCTACAAGCCGTCCTGCAGCCTCGGGAAGCCAGTCGACCCCGAACGCCTGCCGGCCGCGGTAATCCGGACAGTCACCCGCAAAACTTCACATCGGTATGTCGAGTTCAACCTGACCTAGTGAGCTGATTGAGCTTCGTAGACAATGTCAGTGCTCGAAGTGGCTGTGGCGCCTGATTGATACCAGTGCGGAATCTGTCGCTTATTGAGGACTACCTGATTGAACCGCTGCAACAGACAGAACCGCCTGCGCGAGACTGCACGTGCGCTTAAGCTAGCAGTCAGGACCAGAAAGTAGCTCGCGAGCGCAAGCCATGACGTTAAGGATCAGGTTCAACGAGAAAAAACGCCGTCAGCGTTTCGTTTGCTCACGCCAGGTCGTCACGGTACCGATCATTTGAGGAGCGAGATTTCATTTTGGAGGGAGAACCTGGTTCTTGACTTTCCGAACTCAAGGCTACCGGTTAAGTGGTGACGCAGAAACTGATCCACGTTTACCAGACAGAGAAGATTGTATCGGTGAGAGCCCCTCCTCCTCCACCACCACCAACCAGAAAGGACAGCCTGTGAGCCAGAGGACAGAGGAACGGGTGAGGGGGGAGGGGGGAAAGATTGTGGGCTTTGCGGCCCATCAGCGCGCAAAAGACCGCGCTCGGCGCCCGGCGCGTGACGTGCGCGCGAGTTCGTGCGTTCCGAGCGCCCACGTTGGGCGCCAAATAATGTAGGGTTCGGTGCCACTGCTCACCCGAAAGAAAGACCAACGAGGCAGATCTAGAGCCGACACACCTTACTTTCACGCTTGCGGTGGACGATCTGCCGGGCCCCGAGCCTCGAGCGTGGCTCGCGCGCACGTCACGCGCCGGGCGCCGGGCGCGGTTCTTTGCGCGCTGATGGGTTGCAAAGGCACAATATATATATATATATATATATATATATATATATAAATATATATATATATATATATATATATATATATATATATATATAGGGCAGGGCGCGGCTGAATCACTCGCCTGCATCGTCACCGGCAAAAAATCCAAATATCCTTGATGGAAAATATCTAAGGTCATTCGGAAGAAGAAAACTACAAGAAGGCCGTCTGCTACTCTTTCCAAAAGACTGTTTCAGGGTCACGGTTGCAAGTTCCAACTTTTAGGATGCACCTGAAAGATATCCTAATTTTCGTTTAGATCTTGCGGTCCTTTTTTTTTTCTTAGGGGGGGGGGCACTGTTGTTTACTGTACCATTTTTATAATTATATTTATTTAGCGTAGCGTATTCATCCTCTCGTTGTTGTCGAGTGGTCGAGTGCGATGACTAAGTGCGGCGTGATCCGAACGAAAAAAAAAATACAATGCGTTGTTGGCCCAGAACCAGCCCTCAAGCAAACGAGACTAGTGCATGCGACTGTCCACGTGTTCCCGTGGTCCGCGGAGACCAAGTTCGGCAGTTTATTGGCGGATTTGGTTGTGAAAAGGTATGCTTCTTTGATCTTCGTCGAGTTTTGTGGCCTTCGTCAAAGGTGCGTTTTTTACGGTCTTCAGTTTGGTTTGCTTATTTCAGTTGTTGACTGCTTACGTCAACAGATTTTAGTTTTGATTGTCATATATTTTATACCTTGTTTTTAGGTGCTTTCCAGGAACCATAAACTTCAAGTCGAGAAGAACTCTGGGTCGCAGAGGTCGACTCTTAGTGCGACGTTCATTTCGTAGAGTTAGGGCTGAAGTGCCGCTGTATGTGCGCCTATACGGCCGATGTGTGGTCAACGTCGACCAAGAGCTACCTAGGTGTGACAGCCCACTGGTTATTCCTTATTTATCGTTTTATATTTTTTATTATATATACGACCTGGCCTGTTTTCTGTAGAAACCCTATTGAAAATTCCATCAAGATACGTAATTTGGGACACTGACTGCCAGTCAGCAGCCCTGGTGGAACGTGCCCTGATGGTCCATCAGATGACGTCTGACTGCCACTGCCAAGGGAATTTCATCAACAAGGGCAGCATTTATATAAAAGCTCCCATTCCGAGGTGGCCATCTTGGATGGCTATGAAACAGTTCATAAGCCGAGGTGGCCATCTTGCATGGCTATGAAACGGTTCACAAGTCCTTAAAATGAATGTAATTCATGACATCAAAAATCAGGAAAAATGTGTACCCGTCCTTATTTTTTTTTTTTCACTTTTGAAATTTGCGTTTTTCAGGCAAAAGGGACATTCGTTTACAAACGGGCCCACATGCACCCTAAGCATGTTTCAGAGAAACGCCCTCGATGTCTGAACCTTTCGGGACGACCGTATACACTTTAATTCACAAAACGTATGCGACTCCGTTGAAGCTAGAGAGCAAGCATGCATGCTACGACAGACAGCCCTGGCTTCCACGGACGAACGCGAGCAGCAGACATATCTGAACTACGCTCGCGGATGCTTTTTGTCTGCGCTCTTCATGAAACAATAATAATGAGCTGCGACACAGCGGTAAGGCCAATAGCCCACACCAGATAGAAAGGTATAAACTTTCTAGCCTAAACCTCTCGGACCGAGTCAAGAGCATTTCAGTATTGCAGCGCGAGGTTCCGACAATGAGTGCATCGCTCTAAAGAATGCTTCGGCTGCATATGCAGTTAAGCCTTCAGCATGTTATGCAAAGCACTCGTACATCAATCGCCGTACTTCAGTTCTACTCACCTGCCATGTAGAGTACTTTCGCGTCGTAGAACCCTCCTTTTGTTCGCGCGTCTCCGGCCCAGTAGACCTGGTACACCTTGTCGTCTTCAACTACACCGCTAAAGTTCCTTACATAGTCGGAACTCACGACAGACTGGGTCTTGTCGAGGAGAAATTCTACTAAAACATAAGACATTGTAGAGCCCGGGCAGGATCGACAGGTTGGAGCAAGCGGGCAAACAAAACGAGTCGAGAGCGATCGTTCATGGAAGCTCGGCGAAGCCTCTATGGGCGAAGCGAAAGTAGAAAGTGGCGTGTTCGGCGTTTCGGCGGGCTTCTGATCAGGGTTGTCGGGTGCCCTGCTTGTCATATCTCTAACATCAGCGGTTTTATGGGCTCACTTCCCGAAATCGTTTTCTCGTGCATAGATTATTTTTCGTATTCATAGATTTGACGAAATAGTGGTATCCGAACGAACTTTACGTCCTTTGACCGTACGTCTGTCTGCACGTCAAAGCTTTTTGACGTACAGTCAGAGACAATCGATGTACAATCAGAATCGCCACCAAGAAATCTTGACGGCATTTCGCGGCGGCCGACTGCCACCAGGAAACCATCAGAAAGCCGACAAGCGGAGTCTGACTGGAGTTTGACTGTCGGTCAGAGTAACTTGTTGGCCAATCAGACATGCTTGACGTACAGTCAGGCACAGTCAGCGGTCCACTAGAAAACATTGACTGCCAAACAGGGTTACATTGATGGATTTTTCATTCGGGAATGACGTATATACCGCATTTCTATAGCCTCCTCGACCAGATTTGGTTGCAGATATCGAAAGCGACACTAGAGCGACAATCCGCCGCACCTGCCTGCAGGAGATTTACAACACCCACTCCTACGACAGAGTCGCAGAGTTGCTCTCCTACGTTTGCACAGGCTACTGTCTACCTACAGGAAGGATTACCAGCACGGTCACGAATAACGCAAAAAGATTTCTGAAGGCATTCAACGAATTTGGAGTAACTGCCTTCGAAGAAGCGTGTACTGCAGGTATGGGCATGCTCTAAGGGTTGAGAGCTTAAACATTTTACAAACCAAATTATATTGTAGCATATTTTTTCCCTACAAATCCCGAGGATATTTAGCACAACACGTTTGAAAAAATCGAGCCCCCAGGCCCGCTTTTATCACAACACCTGCGGTGCGCGTGTGACACGCTCAGTTTAATCGCAACGGTGGACGTCTTGAAAGCTATCAGCGCGAACCATGCTTTGGACCGCCTAGTATTACAGCGTGGTGAGAAAGTGCTCGAAATACTAGGTCGACTCTGGTCCACCAAAAACAGCGGAGTCGTTACATCTATTCGTGGCAAGCAACAACCAGCCCCCTGCATCACTCGCTGGAACTCCTGTACCACGCCTTGAACGTCCTCATCCAGAACAAGGAGAAATTACAAAATCTCTCAGAACGAGCTCCAGCTATCCTTATTGAAGTCCTTGGAAATTGAGTTAATTGAGTAATAATATACACCACACTCAAGCCAATTGATACAGGTAGGTATTGCACAATATTCAGTAATCTAATGAGCTCGCAATTTATGATATGAATAATAGCCTCCCACAAAGTGAAATAAAGTAGCAATGCAGGCGAGCTGGTTCATGACCTAATAAAATAAAAGTAGCGCGCAAAAAATACAGGATTAAAAAAAGAAGCGCAGGACGAATGCGTCCTGTGTGATTCTCTCCTGGTCCCTGTCATTTTTGCCAGCTGCTTTAATTTCATATATCACAAAGTAATATACATAACGTGGATAATTGCTTTATAACGTGCGTGCCTTCGCCTCTTTTGTTTTATGACGCGCATACTGGTTCAATGTATTCACAGTTCACTCATTAATTTCAGCACTTGATCGCATGCAAGGTAGCAGCAACAGTGCTTATTACGGCCAGTTGCTTCCGGTGTTGTTCACGGTCCTAGTCAAGCTGGAACAAGTTCGAGAAAATTGACAAAAGTCCGCTCACGAAAAATATCGCGCACGCAGCCCTGGACGGTCTGGAGAGACGTTTATAGAGGTTGTTGTGCAAGGGTTACAAGCCAGCCATTATCGCTTTTTGTGAGTCACCCCTATTTCAAGACCCGTTGGGGACCACGCGATGGTACGCTTGACATCAGCGATCTCCTTATGCAAGCTGCGCAGGATCTGTCGACAGGGTGGTACCGCGGACTGTGCGCCGCAGCCAGATGATAGCGACGCATTCTTTGACTTTGCGGGTCACACACCCTTGACCGAGATGTCAAGCGCATTCAGCATGTGTCTTGAGATGTTGCATTACTTGCAGGACACGCGCAGCTCGATCATTATGCTGCATGAGTGCCCTGCTGTGAAGCGTGTGTTTTAAGGTACAATGCGAACTTAAGTTCGTCTGCCCACGTAGAGCGCGTATTTTCCTTGGCAGCCTTATTCTGTGCCGCATCAGGCATCGTCTTAGCGACACGTTCTTCAAAAAGCTTTTGCTGCTGAAGTCGTACTAGTCGGCTAGTTGAAACTTCCCAGATAACCACGCACTAAAATTGCACTGTACTGAAAAAGTCACCTATTTCATGTTGCATTAAATAAATGTTATTGCCAAAGTTACCATTTTTATTTGTATGCAAGTGGTTGTAAGATATAGCCTCCATCCTTTATTCGGCCATGTTTTTTTCTTTTTCTTCTTTTGCGGTTTTAAATTAAAGGCGCTGTCCAGAGCAGGAAGTGACACCACGTTCTGCACCGAACGCAGGTGTCTCTTTAATCAAGCACAAGCGTTCAGTGACGTTGTGATTACGGCGCTGGTCCAGGGCGGGAATATTGACGAAATTGACCTTCACAGGCAGACTGGCTAAATAAGTGCACGTGACAACTTCATATGCTTCCCAGCCTGATTTCCGCTCACATTTTTGCCTGGAAGATTCTAAATGTGTGGGTCGTCCAGATTTTCGTGGCTGGTGCAAGTTCCAATAATAAAAAAATTCGCTAGCTAGTGCTCTTCGTCTCAGTCGTCTCGGTTCTTTGTTGGTCTACACCAACATGTAATCGACAAGAAAAAGCTGCTTGCAATTCTGCATTCTTTCACCAGTTACGTCCAGGCTAGTTACGTTTATTTGTGATTATATTTCTATCGCGTTACTAGAGTCTTGGCACTAACTTCCACGTGTCTGATGCAAAATCAAAATGAGATACCCAGAAACTCGTTGCAGGCTGCCCTGAAGTTGCTGACGCCAAATTATGAGGAGTGTATTTGGAAAAATACTTGGAGGAGACAAAAGACATTTCCTTTTTTTTGTATCTTGTAATTAAATACTTTTTTGGCAATGTATTCAAATTTGTAATTAAATTCATTTTCGCGGGAAACTATTTGTATTTGTATTTTGATACATATTTCCATGTATTTTGTCCACTCCGCCAAGAGCCTGGACTGTTTATACACACTTTCCAAATATCGCCTTTTGCCCCTGTTTTCTTCGTATGCTGGACTCTTGAAGGCCCTCCTGAGCATTCGCTGTAGCTCTTTTGTGCGGTATATCAAACGCTGCGCATACGTCCACAGCTCGGTGACTCAGCGTTTGTCGCCCCGGTGAAAAGCGCTGAAAAGTCTATACATTAACCTCGGTAAAATTTTGACGCGCCACCGCAGAGCCAAGTTTGACGTACATTAGCAGTGCCCTGCTGTGCACTGCGTTGTACTGAGAAGAGCCCGACCAAACAAAAGTCTGAAGCACAACATCCTCTATAAAATATCCGACCAGCTTACCCTTGTTAGCCCCATGATTTCATTTGAGGAAGGTGTTTGTTGGACCATGATAGTTATTAAATATAATAAAATGATCGAAATAACCATCAAAAATGGGTATTTATTTTCTCCCAAATCTCACGCAAATAGACATATCAACCCTGGAGCTAGGGGACAGAAAGGGATGGACAGACACGAAACTCCGAACATAACTGGCTTTAACTCACACAAATGCTGGCGAAGAAAAAAGGCCACAATATCGCATCAGTCAACGCCACATGGCAGATGCCGGAGTTGTGTCAAGCCACTGCGACAAATTCACTGGCCGGGCTTCGACGGACACCGTCCAGCAAAAAAGTAAAATTATAAAATGACAAGGCCACGCGCTCGCGCCTCGAGCCCTTCTAAAAAGATTACATTTTTGTGATTTGAACATATATAGACCATTCCAGAAACTGGCTTTTGCTACGGTGCAACTTTAAGTGTTTGTACGCCTTGCGCGCTTTACTCACCCTTCCGAAGAACCAAACATGGCGTGCTGGGCTATGAAGATGGCACGCTGGGTTGTGAATATGTAAACTTTGGTACGATGTATACAAGCTTTTTGTTTATGAGGGTAAAGAAGATGTGGTTTCCTATAAAAGGGGGGGGGTCTGACCAGTGCCATTTTTAGAGGCCCGTATAAGGTAGTTTTTCGCTTACATTCAACATAGAAGAACACGCCCGCGAAGGGTTGTAAAATTGCGTTCCCCCGGCCTCAGGGGGGGGGAGGGAGGGAGGACGCACTTGCTCTGGGGCTCCCCTCAAGAACATGGGGTATATCTAGGGAAGTCGCTCTCCCTAGTCAGCCATCCAATAGGAGAATGCCCCTTCTTTGGGGAATTTTCCTTCAAGATGGCCTGAAATAGATGGTGGTGCCCCCACAGAAGTGGGAGGGGCCCTCGCTCTGGAGCTCCTCCCGACTCTGATCGTGGGATAGCAAATATCACTGCGGCGGGACCGCTTGGTTCATGGTTGCCTCGCGGTCACGTCGAGCCCACTGTGTTGCATACTCGTGGCCCCTTCGCGGGGTTGGGCAGGGGTTGGGGTCTGTGGGGTCTTTCCTGGATCGTTCTTTTGGCGAGGCCCAGTTTTATTTTTTCCGTTGCTTAGTTCCCAATTGGCTTTTTATACAGACATTCACATTTGATCCAAGGAGAGCCATAAGAGCAATTTCAACATAGGGCTGAAGCCCTGCCTACTTCTACGCTCTCAGACTCCTGCTACCGCACGAGAGTATGGTATTCTTTTATGTTATTTCATTATTTACGAATGCGCCCAACGCTGTGGCATTTCTTGTCGCCTGCGACCATTTGTTGGCCGACCAGTCGTGGTCGACTTGCACAACCCTCCTTGTTGATGACGTTATTCTTTTTTTGTGGTTTTTTTTGAACGAGTGCAATTTTAGTTTTAATGAAGACATCCATCATCAGGTCAGCGGATGCCCTATGGGAAGTCCAGTTTCCGTAACCGCCTCGAATCTCGTCATGATATATGTTGAGGAAACCCTAATGTCTGGCATTGATTTCCCCGTAAGTTATACCTTCGCTTTGTCGATTACCACTTTTTTAATGGTTAACAGAGAGCACGTAACCGATTTTCACCGCAATCTGAATAGTGTCCTCCCCTCTGTTCAGTTCACCTGCGAACGTGAAACTGACAGTACCTTGCCGTTTCTGCATGTACGTGTCATACCCCGCAACCAACGAGTGGTTGCGGTTAGTGTTCGCAGCTAGGAAAAATCTCCCGAAGAAGCTTTTTTGAGTTTTTTTTTGATTGTTTGAACGGCTCTCTCCGCAGCCCCATTAGACGCCGGGTGATAGGGGGATCCTCATACCACGAATTCCGTTCCTCTTCAGAAATTCCGCAAAATAAAGAACTTGTGAAGGCTGGTCCCGTTGTCACTCACGATCAGGTCAGGCAATCCGTACGTGGCAAATATTGATCGAAGACATTTCACCGTTGCCCCTGCCGAAGGTGAGGGAACCGACCATCATCTCGAGCCACTTTGAATAAGCATCTAGAAGGATTAAGAAAATCTCGTCCTTCAAATGGTCTCCTGACATCTACATGAAGGCGTGACCAAGTTTTCTCGGGAAAGGACCAAGGTGTCGTTGGCACTGGTTGTGGTGCCCGCTGGTGTTCCTGACACACAGAACAGCTGTTGACCTTGACCTTAATGTCTTCGTCAATGCCATACACACTAAACGTTACTTCTTGCCACCGTCTTCATTTTGGTGATTCCTGGGTGTCCCTCATGCAGAAGGTCCAGCACACTTCCTGTTAGACTTTTCGGAACTACTACTCTCGTACCCCATAGCACGCAATTGTCTTGCACGCTAAGCTCCTGCATTTTTATAGCGTACAGGTTGCCACTCTGGTGTAGCGGGAAAAGTTGAACCGGCCCATAGCACCTCCCGTATTTCCGACAACGCCGGTTCTCTTTCGGTTAGCTGTCGCAATAACCTCTGGAGAGAGAATTTTGTAGTCACGTTCCAACATGAAAACATCTGCGTGGATTTGTCACTGTGAATTTTTTAGTCACCAGTGGTAGGCGACTCAGTGCATCAGCATCACCAAGAGTTTTTCCAGGACGATAGGACCAAGGCGTAGCTGTAGCTAGCTAGTTTCAAGGCCCACCTTTGGATTCTTGGTGACACTGAGGGGGGGGGATGCCTTTGTCAGCGCCTAATAGTCCCAGCAGTGGCTTGTGGTCGGTGACTGCCTCAAGAGGTCAACCCCAGAGATATTGGTGGGAATTTTGTTATTCCAAACATGAGTGCAAGAGCCTTTTTGTCCAGGTGGCTGTAGTTTCTGTTCTGCTGCCATCACACGACGTGACGCGAACGCATTAGCTTCTCTTCGCCCATGGAACTCTTATGTGCGCCAGTACAGCTCCAATTCCGTAGGGTGAAGCGTCGCAGATTAGCACAAGGTACGTCGTGGGGTCGTAATGTGCAAGGACACAAGCAGAAGTTACCAGCTCTTTGGTTCGCTCGAACGCGCATTCTTGCTCTCCTGACCACTCCCAGCGTGCTCCTTTTCCCAGCAACCGATGTAACGGCTCCAGGACACTTGACAAATTGGGTAGAAATCTTCGGTAAAATTTAGCCAGCCCAAACAACTTTGTAGCTGCTTTGTGTCTTGTGGAGTTGATGCATTTACAATAGACCATTTGCTATATTACCTAAGCATCAAGGAAAATGCAGGAGATTGGTGTTCCACGCGCCACACGCGCACGCCTTCCGGTATAAAAGATTCGAAGTAAATAACCAAATAAAGCGTTGATGAACGCGCGTGCTAGGTGCTATTTGTTTTAGGTATTTGCTTAAGAAAAGTTACTACTGCTGAGGCCAGCACGTGCGGCGCGTGGAACACCAATCCCTGCATTCTCCTTGATGCTGCGGGTAAAATAGCAATAGGTCTATTGCTTCCACTGTACTTGGCGAAGGTGAAGACCTGTGTGGTCGATCAGGTGTCCCAAATACTCCACCTTTGATGCAAAAAACTCGCACTTAGAAACTTCAGCTTCAATCCTGCATTTGTTAGCCGCTGAAGTACCTTTTCGAGATTTCTCGCGTGGTCCGAGTCATCCACTCCAGTTATTAAGATGTCATCAAAGTAGACGACAACGTGCCTGAGGTCACAAAGCAGGTTTTCCATTTCTCGCTGGAAAATTGCTGGTGCTGATGAAACACCAAAAGGTAGTCTTGTGTACTCAAACAATCCTTTGTGGGTGTTGATAGTGACGTACTTCCTTGAGGCCGGAGAGAGTACCACCTGCTGGTAAGCATCTTTGAGGTCCAACTTGGAGAACTTGATGCCTCCGGAGAGCTTTGTCCAGAGCCTTCGACTCTCGCAATCGGGTACGTTTCCACCTGGGCTGCTGCGTTTATGGTGACCTTAAAGTCTCCATAAATTTGCACCCGACCATCTCTTTTAGTACCAGGACAATCGGTGCTGCCCAGTCAGAAGTCTTGACGCTTCAAAATTCCTTCCCGTTGTAGTCGTTGAAGCTCTTGAGTGACCAGGGCCGGCTTGCTAGAACAGCGTCTCAGCTGAGACTGGGTGAAAAAAGCACTGCAAAGGTTGGGGCGCGCGAGCGTCTTGAGACGCAGCTTGAGTCCCGCTCAGCTCGTGCGCTGGCTTTGCCAGTGCTTTCTTTCCCGGTCTCAGCTGAGACGCTGGTTCTAGCAAGCCGGCCCCGATCTTGCAATAGAAAGGGGACTGGTCGTGGCTTGAAGAACCGGGGTCTTGATCCATCTGGCACGCAAATCTTGGCTTACACGTTCTTCAGCAGGCCCAGCCCACCAAATACACCTCTGTAAATTTGCTGACAAGACGCTCTGTTGATGTATTATGGTAGATTTGCGACGTCAGCAACAGGTAGA
>JAZHYW010021107.1:0-12314 GCA_037355805.1 Ixodes ricinus | reverse complement strand
GTGGAATCACTCATCTGGCCACGCACGCACTCGCTCGGCGACGCGCGTGGCAATATAAACAAATTACTATATTTATTTTTAATGCGAGAGCAATAAAGGGCGATGCAACAATTTTTGTACTTTGCACAAATACCGCTTAGAACGGATCCCTGACGTTAATGACCTATGAAACACACGTTCGTTTTTCACCCCACGCAATAGAAGTCCCAGAAAAAAATAAAGAAAAACGAGCAGCGTTCACCCCCTCAACTCGCAGCCAGAACAAGCGGCCACGTGATCTGGAGCCGATTATATGCCGCCAATGTTGATCATAGCCACGCGCTGGGGTTGGCAAAGCACAGGACACGCGCTGAGTTCCAGACATTGTTATGGCTCGGCTATTGTCGTCGTTGCAGCGATTGGACACGGGCCACTACCCGAATGCTTCTCGAGCTAGTAATTATCACGAGCCCAAATCGAGTGCCCACGCAATGCTCGGGTTCAATCTATGAACCGCATTCAAATATCGTCACTGGGGTGTACTGCGATCCCCACGTTACGTCATCAAATTTTGAAAAGGAGAGATTGAATGAAAATGATCGCTTTTGTCCTTGAAATTACACCGCAACAAAGAAGTTTCTTGGCCAGTGGCGTTGCGTGCGAGTATCCTTGAGTCCCACTAGTGCCAGTAAGCTCGTGTAAAGTGAAAAACATTCCAATTGAATATCGTTGCACAGCTCCTTATACTTGCTTCAGCTTGGGTCCAGACGCAGCCGATGCCATGGGCACGAGCGTGTGGCCCTGAACAGTGCCTGTACTGCACGAGCGCGAGCAAAAAGCTGGCAGGGACGCTGGAAGCCCGGAGCCTCGCGCTTGTGGCATCGGCTGCGTCTGTACCCAAGCCGAAACGAAGTATAACTGTCCCATGGAGTGAACCGACATCATCAGCTTTGAAAACACGCCGAACGTTGGCCGAACGGCACCTAAAATCCCCTTTCCCAGGTGAAACAGATTTCTGATGGATTATGCTCCCATTGGCCGGCCCGCGTCATCAAGGAACGAGGCTCCCATTGGCTCTCCTGCGGCGTAATTAAAAAGAAAGCTGTCAAAGAAGCCTCTCTATGGCGGCGCAGCGCACGCAGCGGCCACGCCGCCGGTAAGAGGGCAGCGGTGCATGGCGGCAGACAGACTTGGGAAGTAATCCGTTACAACTAACGGATTACTTGTAATTCGTTACTTTTTCAACTAATTTTGTAATTGCCACGTTACTTTTTTCGGAAGTAATTTGTAATGTAATTTCGTTACAAAATATTGGTAACGGACTACTTTAATTACTCGTTACTTTTAAAAAAATATGAGCAAAATACAGTAACTTGCAGAAATTCAGCAGAACATTCAGCAAGTTCAACAATATAGAAAACACCAGGAAGGGGAGGATAGCCGAAAATAGAACACAATTTTTTGTGTGACCGTGGTCTACTAAGAACCACTAAGATAAACGGGCAAGGCATGTACAAATGTACGAAAGACAAAGATCAAGTAAGACAGTGCCGAGAAGGCTCTTCGTCGCCTTGCATCGTGTTTTTCTTCTTCTCCGGGCAGAAGAAAGCTCGTCGTGTTTATTTGTTTTTGTCTTTTACACCGTTTCACCTTTATCAACTCTCTTGATGTTCCCCGCCACCTGTACACACATCAAACGCGGGCCCCTACCCCTTGATTCGCGGGTTCACAACTTGGCAGTAACAGGCGATGTAGCCCTCGCGCGAGGGGGGTCGAATTCTCTTGTAGCGCTATTGTATTTTTTGCACGCTCTCTGAGGCACGGCTGAAAAGCGCCCCGGCTCGAGGCTAAGAGCATCGTCTTAGACATTACGTGACGATTCTATCTTTTGTTTCACTGGTCTCGGCATGGTGGCCAAGCTCCACTCCTCACTTTGCAGTCAACTGTCAACATAAAGCGTATGTGTGTGTGTGTGTGTGGGGAGGGGGGGGTTAGGCCATCTAAGCAGTGGCTGACAGAGAAAGAGAGAGAGAGAGAAACGCGTAAGCGTGGTGTGACTGGGGGATCTTCTATTGTTTTGTGAGAGCGATGGCCACCGCCATCTCGCTCTCTACGCCCTCCGCCCCTGGCCTCCACAAACATTAAGGCACGGGCGGTAGACCAAAATAACAATAAATAAACAGGAAGAAATAAACGTTTAATGTGGCGAACTTGTGCCAAAACAGAAAGAGAATAGAAAATAATAACAAAGCGTCGCGAGCGTCGAAGTCGGCGAGACAGCAGAGTCGAACGCTGGAGCGAAACTGAATGCGGCTCGCCACGCGGAGCCCCTTATGTACATGCGTGGGATTCTGGAATAATCGGCGTAGAAAGTTCGACGCGTAGAACATTCGGACCTCGAACAAACAACAGGATTCTCGAATTTTCCAGAACACTGAATTGCAGGAATAAACAAAATACACATCGCTCCCAGGAATCGAACCCTGGCTTTTCGCGTGGGAGGCAGGCGCGATAACCGTTAGGCCACACGCGCGCTGCCTACTTGGCAAGCTGCGCGCGCGGCATTACTCCCCCTTTAAAAACTGCATCGCCCCGATGCAGCATAAAACAAAATAAAGCAAAAAAGAACGGTAAACTAAAGAGTAATTTCGAACACATAAGGTCCACAGTCCTATCGAGCGTAGTACGGCTTCATGCGCACGACGTGGACGACTTCTGGTCGTGGAGGGCGGCGTGATGAAGTCCGTGTTCCGTCGGGCATCACCTCGTAGTTCAGATCCCCGAGTCGACGAAGCACTCTGTAGGGTCCGAAGTAGCGCTTCAAGAGTTTTTCGCTGAGACCACGGCGGCGGATCGGTGTCCACACCCACACCCTGTCTCCGGGCTGGAAGTGGACGTCCCGACGACGAAGGTTGTAGCGGCCAGTGTCGATACGTTGTTGGGCTTGAATCCGGAGTCGGGCGAGCTGACGAACTTCTTCTGCCCGTTGGGCAACCACCTGGGCGTCGTCGCTTCCGTCGACAGCCGGTTCATGGGGTAACATCGCGTCCAGCATTGTCGTCACTTTGCGACCATGAACCAGTTGAAAGGGGGTAACCCCGGTGGTCTCTTGCACGGCCGTGTTGTAGGCAAAAGTGACGTACGGCAACACCTCGTCCCAGGTCTTGTGCTCCACGTCGACGTACATGGAGATCATGTCGGCGAGGGTCTTGTTGAGTCTTTCCGTCAGCCCGTTGGTCTGCGGGTGGTACGCCGTGGTGCGACGATGGCTGGTGTGGCTGAGACGAAGGACTTCTTGTGTCAGCTGGGCCATGAACGAGGATCCACGGTCTGAGATCAGGACTTCGGGAGCGCCGTGCCGGAGGACGATGGATTCAATGAAAAACTTGGCAACTTCCACAGCAGTCCCGGAAGGAAGGGCTTTCGTTTCGGCGTACCGCGTGAGATAATCTGTGGCGACGATTATCCAGCGGTTTCCCGACGTTGACGGCGGAAAAGGGCCAAGTAGGTCCATTCCGATCTGCTGGAACGGTGCGGTCGGTGGAGCAATCGGCTGCAGAAGACCTGCCGGCTTCGTCGGCGGTTTCTTACGTCGCTGGCACTCGTGGCACGATCGGGTGTAGAGGTGGACGGCTTTGGGGAGCTTTGGCCAGTAATACTTTTCACGAATACGGGCCAGTGTTCGGCTGTAACCGAGGTGTCCCGACGTCGGGTCGTCATGACATGCTTGAAAGATCTCCTCCCGGAGGTCGGTTGGGATTACCAGCAACCACGGTGTGTTGTTGTCGCCGAAGTTCTCTTTGTAGAGTACACCTTGTCGAATGGCGAAGGTCGGCAGTACTCGTGAGAAGACACGTGGCACGGTACTCCCGCCTCCTTCCAGGTGCTCGATTAATGCGCGCAGCTCAGGATCGTCCCGTTGACGTCGTGCCATGTCGTCGGCGTTCACTGCTCCTAGGAAGCACTCGTCGTCATTGTCGTCGCTGCAGCCGGAAGCGGTTTCGACGGGGGCTCTGGACAGGCAGTCGGCGTCGCTGTGCTTGCGGCCTGACTTGTAGACCACTGTCATGTTGAACTCTTGTAGACGGAGACTCCATCGTGCGAGGCGTCCTGACGGGTCCTTCAGGTTCGCAAGCCAGCAGAGCGAGTGGTGGTCCGTGACTACACGGAACGGGCTCCCGTACAAGTAAGGACGAAACTTTGTGATTGCCCAGACGACCGCAAGGCATTCTTTCTCAGTCGTGGAGTAATTTTTCTCCGCCTTGGACAGTGTCCGACTTGCGTAGGCGATAACTCGCTCGGCGCCCTCCTGCACTTGAACCAGTACCGCGCCAAGTCCAGCGTTACTTGCGTCCGTGTGAATTTCGGTTTCCGCGTCTTGATCGAAATGTCCAAGAACAGGAGGAGTCTGGAGTCTTCGCTTCAGCTCGTCGAATGCCTGCTGCTGCTCCTCGGCCCATTTGAACTTCTCGGCGTCCTTCGTGAGTTTTGTGAGCGGTGCGGAAATCCTTGCGAAATCCCGAACGAAGCGTCGATAGTAGGCACAAAGTCCAAGGAACCTTCGCACGGCCTTCTTGTCTGTCGGCGCTGGAAATGCCGCGACGGCGCGAGTCTTCTCGGGGTCTGGGCGGACGCCTTTGTTACTAACCACGTGGCCTAGGAACTTCAGTTCGTCATAGGCGAACCGGCACTTTGACGGCTTGAGTGTGAGTCCGGCGGTCTGAATGGCTTGGAGAACAGCTCGGAGTCGTCGCAAGTGCTCGTCGAAGTCACTTGAAAACACTACAACGTCGTCAAGGTAGACGAGACAGCTCTGCCACTTCAGCCCTGCCAGTACTGTGTCCATGACACGCTGGAATGTTGCCGGCGCCGTGCATAGGCCGAAAGGCATCACCTTGAACTCGTACAGGCCATCCGGCGTGACGAAAGCTGTCTTCTCTCGGTCCCGTTCGTCGACTTCGATCTGCCAGTAGCCGCTCTTTAGGTCCATCGATGAGAAATATCGAGAGTGGCGCAGCCGGTCTAGAGTGTCGTCGATGCGGGGAAGTGGGTAGACGTCTTTCTTCGTCACCGCGTTCAGTTGAGAACGCGCGCGATAAACGATCGGTAGCCCGTAACTGCCACTTTTTCTCTGACTGGTCGAGCTTTTGGTTACGGAGTGTCCGTAGTCTCCTATGGCCATTTCTTAATCGAGATGTCCAGAATCAGGACCTCAAGGAGAACGGAAACCTCAAAGCGTCATGTGCGTACGTTACTTGCCAAAAAACACATTTTCATCAGCAAGAACAACAAACTCTAATCTACGGAAACACATCAAGGTAAGCTGGGACACCTGCATTCTGCATTGGCTATGTTAGAATCAAGCTTTTCTTTCTCGTAAATAACGCGCGAAACACCCGAGCTCAAACGGGGCTCCCTTTGACTCGGGTGTTTCGCGTGTTATTCACGAGAAAAGAAAAACTTGTAGATCGCTTCTTTAGCTCCGAATTGTGTAGCGGAGGTAGACGCTGCTACGAGCATGCGCACCACTAGCTTTGCCTGCACAATTCCAGAGATCATTTCCGAGGCCGTAAGCTAGCAGGACGGCGGGTGTGGTTGCAGCTCTCGGTGCCTTGTCAGCTCACAGGTGAACGGAGTGCACCAACACTCGTTCTCTCAAATACAATATTTTATTTTTACAAGGACTACCGTTACACGGGCGTATGGGAAATGAAAAGTAGTGTTGCAGAACATTTCTGAAAAAATATCAAAATTGTATCTATGGTTTTCTGGATAAGTGTACGGAAAAAAGTAACGTGAAAGTAATTTGTAACGTAACGACTAAAGTAATCCGTTACTTTTCAGCGAAAGTAATCAGTAACGGTAATCCATTACACATGAGTCTCGGTAATTTGTAATTGTAAGCGATTACATTTTTCAAGTAACGAGCACAAGTCTGGCGGCAGAGCCAAAGCCCGTGCGGGCAGAGTTCAGAGCAGCCGCACGGCCGAGCTCGGCGTGGCCACTTCACGAAAGCTCGCGCTCGGCCGTCCCCGGCGAAACGTTGCCGACTACGCCACGACGCCGTAGACGAACTAAGGGAGCGGAAGAACGGCATCCATGCTTTGGCATTCATAACTCATAAGAAGCGTATAGGTGTCCTCGGACGTTGTTTTTTTTAAATATATCACCATCATACCTTGCCGCTAATAAAAAAAGCAAATAAAAAATGCGTTTAGAGAAATTTATTTTGAATTTCCTAGGTATTTTAACATACGTTCCTTCAAATGCACGTTAGAAATGTCATTGTGTAGATATATTACTGAAATTGAATTCAATAAAAATATCTAATTATAAACTTTAGAATGATACTAAGGTCATTAAAAATCGTAAATAGGTCACATGTAAGAGATTGCCGAACCTTGCCAGAAATCAACAAAAAAATATTGAATTTTTTTTCAAAATTGTTTTAAAAGGGAGCATGTTTGTGAATATTTTAAGTGCGATTAAATGTATTTTGAGAGTGTCAAAGAAGAGTCCCGGTGATGTAGTTTTTATAGTATCAAAATACGAAAAAAAGAACGAGACCGAGTTGATGTAAGTCATTAACAAGCCTATTATGCAAATTTCTACAACACACGTTAAATTGGCATTAATCACTGCGCCGAAACTAGTAATATTCATATCGCACGTTATATTATCGAGAGTTCATGTGCAAGATTTGATACACTACCATACAATACTAGATTCCTTAGTCCTGAAAAAGAAACAGTAACGGTGCGATGACGGAGCATGAGGAGGAAACACAGGCGCTCGTGGTTGTCTGCTGACTCAATCCACCGCCAAATTGTTTGCTTTGCCCAAAAGCATACAGCAAATGAACATTGTTCTGCAGTTCAGTATGAATTGTGCAGCAGTATGGCTATACATGTTAGAATATAAAATAAAGTTTCAAGAACTTTAGAACAGAGGTGTGATAACTTATTGCTGCCTGAGATCTGTTCTGTAGTGTGCGCATGCATGTGAAGAAGCCAAATTTGATGTCATCTATCGCATATTTTCTGTCTGGATAGAAGCGCCGAAGGACAAGAACAAAGTCAAGAAGGTACCGACATCATGGAGCGCCTTCCATTCTCTTCCGCTAAAACGATTCTGATAGGTGCCGTGATTTCACGAAAAAGACTAAACAAACCCACTAACCCCTAAAAAAAAATAAAAAAAAAACTACGACAGGTTTTTTTACATTTTTTTAATTCCTAGAAAAGTACGTCAGGCCTTTTTAGAAATCTTCGACGGATGTCTCAGACCCCTCATCATTTTTTTAAGGGTACGTCGAAACATTTAAGCAGTTCTGGTGGGCTCATGGACGGATTCTCAAAGGGAATTTTCGTTTTACTCATTAAAAAGTTAATGAACATGATTTAGTTTGTTAGCCGACTATAGTGACGACTATCCCCCTATCCTCCTGTCCCCTGGCTGTATATTTCATCCGCACAAACAGATTAGTGCAGCTTTCAGGTCCTTGTTTTTCTCATTCTACACTTTTTCTAAAGCAAAAAAAAAAAACACTTTGTGTGCTGTTTTGCGATGTACCCGAGTCCGTTTAGCCAGTGAGGAGAGCAAACGATATTCAGCTCGAATTGTCACGTACTTCCGGAGTAAAAAGGGCGGGTGCACCCTTCAGACTCGATGGCACTCCTTTTCACGTCGGGAAAGACCGTAGCCGATCGTATACAATCCGATGGAGTCAATCAAGCAGCACCAAAGGTGCACAGTCACAGCGCTCATCTGTCCGTACGTCTGCATATCCCCCGACTAAACCAATCACGCACACAAAAAAGACGCTGTGATCCCGCACTTGCTTTTTGTGCGTAATTGGTCTCAAGCAGGTTTTAGCAAACCCACAAAGAAAACGAGGGAGCCCTGACGATGCACATTTGGCGCTGCTTCATTGACGCCATCGGATCGGAGTGTCGACTGCTGTCGGACTTCAGAGCGAGACGGAGTACACCACCGCGCGATACCACGCGTCCCCTTCAGTGGAGAAGCTAGCTGATTGAACGAGGACAAAGGTGATCGAAGTGTCGCGTGCATCGTAGGAGTACTGTACTACTGTGCGCGCAGACATTTCTTGCAGTGTGGGACGTATAAGTTTTCAAGTGGCTCTGCAGCTCTCCGTCTCGCCAGCCGACATCCGCTGATTAACTCGTTGCGTATGCGCTCTGTATACGTTGCTGGAGTCTCTAGTGCGGTGGCCAGGGGTGTTCACTGCGAGCACTCCTGAACGACGCATATGACCTTATGGGACACGATGTCGCGAACGTCGACTGCCCAGAGGAAGCCGCTGAACAAAGAAAAAAAAGAAAAGGCGTGAAGGTCTGAATATTATAATTAGACACCTAGTGCTTTCATTCTTCTGTTTTAACCGTTTGAGGATTAAAGTGCAGACAACAATAAAAGCAGTCAAAGCTTGTTTGATTTCGAAGAGAAAGTGGAATATTCGTGAGACCGTTCTCCAAGCTTCATTTTTCTAGACGAGAAGGAGTTGTTTTCGTGCGGTGGCTTACCATGGATCCCTCTAAGAGGATGGGCGAAATACAGGCTGGGATAAAAGTCCCAGGTGTGAGATGGTGCGACAATCAGGGGACTTCATCTAGCGAGATATCGAAGCCCGGCAGGCCAGAGCCTAGATACTCGGTTGAGGCGTCAGTAAACGCTGCAACAAAGAAGTATGCACGTCACATCAGCACCAGTTTGGTCATCCCTACCCAACTTTAGTCAATCACTTATATAGGGCATTTACTCGCAGCTACAGCGCACCACTGCAAAGTACACTCACACCGTACACTCACTCCTTACACACGAAAAAGAAATGAAAATTCAAACGAACCGCGCTGACTGACAACTCGTTTTTATATACTTTGTCTTCTTCTACGTCTGGAACTACCGAATTTCCCGAATCACGCTCACCAATCTCCTAGACGCCCAAGAAAATTGTTTTCTTTTTTTGTCAGGTTCAAAGATGGTGTACTAATACAGTTTTTATAATTCCTAACGATGTGTTCGGCTTCAATAATTTCTCCAGTTAATTGATTACTGTGCCTACCTAAAATTGTACAACATGGAAAGTGAATCTCGCACTCACAATCACGGCAGTGTATGCTCAGGTGGCCAGAGTTAGCTCTGGCGCTGTTGTTTTTGTGTTCACGGAGCTCATCATCTAAGGCATCGTCCAGTCTGCCCTATGTTCATTTTCCCGCACGAAAGGGGAAACGAATACACCACTTGCTCTGCACACTCAACGAAGCTGTTCTGATGTTTCTTGATACAGCTTACTGTTCGGTGGGAATAAGGTGAGTTCACTTGTTTGCACAGGTTGGCAAGCTTATTAGGAGCAAAAGACGACGTCGATGTTGAACTTAGTAGCAATCGTTTTTATGCCATACGAGAACCTATGTATGCAGGGCAGAACGACTGGTTTCGTGGTTCTACTTCTGGCTCTTAGTGTGACAGATATGCCGTTATTTTTGGTTTTCAGGATGCCTTCTGCAATCGCTGTTAATAAAGAGATGGGATATTCGGCAGATGTTAATCTTAAAATTTAGTGCATCAAAGCTTACTTAAATACAGTGCTCGCAAGATTTTCGAAGAGGTTGTTTACGACATAATTTTACGATACGTCTTTTTACCAGCTTAGAATGTGCTGAATTGAAAGAAGAACCGGTTTTTTACCACTTGACTCATATGTCCAAGCATATATGATTGTGTCAGCAATGGAGCATGAGATCTAAGAATTCCGATAGATCTTTCTTTCGAAAGCTCATGAGTAATATCCAATGGTTCCAGGAATATCCAATGGTTCCAGACAGTTTTTGAAAGTTGAGAGAACGCTGGCCACAGTAGTTGTGAAAGTTGCTGTTCGCGACGTCAAGAATGATTAAATAATTGTCAACGTACCGAAATACTCTGGCAACTCTGGGGAGTCAAGGCAATTGTTCAATAGTCTGTCTTGGTGGGCAGGTAGATATAGAACACTTAGAACTGGAGCTATACACGACCTAATGCAAATATATTTCGTTCTGTAGGTAAGTTTTCTCTTCCCAGGTAATAAAGGTCGAATGTAGGTAGACCGAGGCTAGATGTAGAAAATTGTCTTCAGAAATACCCGCAGAAGTTTGAAAGGCGATGTCACCAAAGTAGTCAATACTGTCTTCCACAAACCGCCAAAGGCAGTCCTGAGGTAGTTCGTAATATAGGTCTTTTATGTCGATGAATTGCAGAGAGCATCCTGAAAACCCAAAATAAAGGAGGATCTGTCACAACAAGGGCCAGAGATAGAACCACAAGACCAGTCCTCTACATAAACACGATTCTTTCATGACAGTAAAAAAAAATCGCTAATAAGTTCAACATCGACGTCGCTTTTCTGCTTCTAATGAGCTTGCCAACCTGTGTTCAAATAAGAGATTTACATTATTCCACCGAACAGTAAGCTGTACCAAGAAATATCAGAACAACTTCGTCAGTGCGCAGAGGAAGTGTCGTTTTCGTTTCCCTTTCGTGCGGGAGAATGTAGTACATAAGGAAGACTGGACGATATCTTAATGGTAGGCTCCGTGAACACTAAAACAACAACGCCAGAGCTACCTCCGGCCACCTGGGCATACACTGCCGTGATTGTGGGCGCGAAACTCACCTGCCATGTTGTACACTTTTAGGTAGGTACATTAATCAATTAACTAGATAAATTATTGAAGCCGAACACATCTGTCAGAATTATGAAAACTGTATTAATACACCACCCCTGAACCTGTCAGAAAACAGAAGCCTTTCATCTTGGCAGTCAAGGAGATGGTGCGCGTGATTCGAAATGAGTGGTTCAGACATAGTAGAAGACAAAGTATAAAAAAAAAAAAACACGGGTTTATGAGTCAGCACTTGGTGTGCTTGAATTTTCTTTCTTTTTTCTCTGTAAGGATTGAGTGTACGGTGTGAGTGTACCTTTGCAGTAGCGCGCTTTATAGTGTGTCCACTAGCTGCTACTTTAACTCCACCAAGCTGCTACTTTAACAATATAGGGGGGTATTTACTCGCGGCCATTGCAGAGTCCGTCACTGCTGAGCGCGAGGCTGAAGGCATGCTTGTTCAGTGCTTTTGCAACTCACATTCCACTCAATGAAGAATACCAGTCTTAGCAGAATATAAGTGAGAGCTATAGTTATGTGCATGCGCTGTGAGCAGCATGCTCAAATATGGCGTACGGTGAATAACTCCTGTACACACACAGTGAGAAATGGAGCCGATTTAGCGCGCAGACACGACAATAAAAGGAAGTAGTGAAGAGTGGCCATTTACAACCCGAGTTATAGCTAATGGTTGCAGACACAAAATTATCAGCTTGTGTCGCTTGACTAGAATGTCAAAGCGAAAAGCGTACAAACAAAAAATCTAGATTTTTGTTTGTCATGGGGTGAGGGACAAAGTGTGCTCTCGCAGTCCATCTTGACCTTTGTCCTTTCGATCTATTTACTCTGAAACAATAACATATTAAAGCTGGTAGCCTAACAATTTCAAAATAAATTAAAAAAACAAAATACTCCTTCCAGGCCTTAGGCATGCACGACGTACATATACATAGTGCTTATAGGATTATAATTACGAAAAATATCGAAGAGGGTCCATATTTCCCAATCCAAGGCCTGAATGTTCCCTTTGTTGCCCCTGTCTAGGTATATGTTATGAAATGCAAAGAAAAGTAGAAAGGAAATCTGATTAATATTGTGACTCTCACCGCTTGTCTTTCTCGAGGATTGCTTTTCTTCCGACACCATAATCAGAACAGGCAGATGGAACGAGATGCCTGAGATCCTCGCGATCCTTCCAGGCGCGCGTGATTGCCTTTGTTGCTGATGTTAGCGCCACCGGGCCTTCGTTTCAATCTCTGCTGGTGTGCAGCATTTTAAATTAAAATTTGTTCAATTGAGGTATAGTCGATTTTAAAAGAACCCGAATAGTTTTATGCCTGCGCTACGTAGAACCTTTGCCGGTAGGCGCAGGAGAAAATTCGCCGAATATAGGGTCTTCCCGAGCAATGTCGAGCCTAAAATGAACCGTATAAATCAGCCAATAAAGTGAGCGCAATGAAACTCTTCAAAGGTTGTATTTAAATGATACATTTATCATACTCAAATTTCGTGCGTATAGGTTTTCGAGGAACCAAAAGAGGAGAAACAGCGCTATATCTTTATGCACGGGAAAAAAGTAAACAACCACTCTGCTTGATGCTGCAGCTCACAAATGGCGCCACCATACCGGAAGAGGTTATCCACCTGAAACATAGGAGGCGTTGACGCACG
>JAZHYW010021104.1:0-39547 GCA_037355805.1 Ixodes ricinus | reverse complement strand
CCTGGCCTGGCCTGGCCTGGCCTGGCCTGGCCTGGCCTGGCCTGGCCTGGCCTGGCCTGGCCTGGCCTGGCCTGGCCTGGCCTGGCCTGGCCTGGCCTGGCCTGGCCTGGCCTGGCCTGGCCTGGCCTGGCCTGGCCTGGCCTGGCCTGGCCTGGCCTGGCCTGGCCTGGCCTGGCCTGGCCTGGCCTGGCCTGGCCTGGCCTGGCCTGGCCTGGCCTGGCCTGGCCTGGCCTGGCCTGGCCTGGCCTGGCCTGGCCTGGCCTGGCCTGGCCTGGCCTGGCCTGGCCTGGCCTGGCCTGGCCTGGCCTGGCCTGGCCTGGCCTGGCCTGGCCTGGCCTGGCCTGGCCTGGCCTGGCCTGGCCTGGCCTGGCCTGGCCTGGCCTGGCCTGGCCTGGCCTGGCCTGGCTGGCCTGGCCTGGCCTGGCCTGGCCTGGCCTGGCCTGGCCTGGCCTGGCCTGGCCTGGCCTGGCCTGGCCTGGCCTGGCCTGGCCCTGGCCTGGCCTGGCCTGGCCTGGCCTGGCCTGGCCTGGCCTGGCCTGGCCTGGCCTGGCCTGGCCTGGCCTGGCCTGGCCTGGCCTGGCCTGGCCTGGCCTGGCCTGGCCTGGCCTGGCCTGGCCTGGCCTGGCCTGGCCTGGCCTGGCCTGGCCTGGCCTGGCCTGGCCTGGCCTGGCCTGGCCTGGCCTGGCCTGGCCTGGCCTGGCCTGGCCTGGCCTGGCCTGGCCTGGCCTGGCCTGGCCTGGCCTGGCCTGGCCTGGCCTGGCCTGGCCTGGCCTGGCCCTGGCCTGGCCTGGCCTGGCCTGGCCTGGCCTGGCCTGGCCTGGCCTGGCCTGGCCTGGCCTGGCCTGGCCTGGCCTGGCCCTGGCCTGGCCTGGCCTGGCCTGGCCTGGCCTGGCCTGGCCTGGCCTGGCCTGGCCTGGCCTGGCCCTGGCCTGGCCTGGCCTGGCCTGGCCTGGCCTGGCCTGGCCTGGCCTGGCCTGGCCTGGCCTGGCCAAAATGGCCTGGCCACTGGAACCTAACCATGCTGCCTAACACTGGCACAACACAGCACAGCATGACCTGCTCAGCACAGCACAGCACAATGCACCACAGCATAGCACTGGCACAGTGGCATATTGGCAACCAACAATTGGCCTGGACACTAGCGACTAGGACCAGCGGCCTTGGAACCAAGTGGCGGCCCGCTGGAACCCAAATGGCGCACGGAACCAACATAGCGGACCTGAACCAAAATGGCCCCTGCCACAGCGTTGGAACCAGCAATGGCCGGACCCTGGAACAAACATGGCCTGGCCGTTGGAACCACAGCAACCAGCGCTGGACCACCAGCACAACATGGCGCGCCTGGAACCAACATAGCGCTGACCTGCGACCAAAATGGCTGCTTCGTCTTGGAACCAAAATGGCCTAAGCCTGCAACACGCTAAGCTGAAGACCTAAAATAGCTGCCCGTTGGAACCACAATGGCCATGCAGACTACTTCGTTAGGAACAGAACAATGGCCGCCATTGGAACCAAAATGGCGGACCCAGGAACCAAAATAGGCTTAGCGTTGGAACCAAAATAGCCGACCCTGGAACCAAAAATGGTAGCGTTGGAACCGTAAATAGCCGGACACTCTGGAACCAAAATGACCGCCAATGACAATGACCCCGTGACCTTTGACCCCGTGACCTTGACCTCGTGACCTTTGACCCCGTGACCTTGACCCTATTTTATTTGACCTTGACCTATTTTTTTAAAGTGACCTTGATCCCGTGATTTTAACGACGTGACCCCGTGATCTTGTGACCTTGACCCCGTGACCTTGACCTCGTGACCTTGAACCAATTTTTGACCTTGACCTATTTCTAACGTTTTAAGTAACCTTGACCTCGTGATTTTACCCGTGACCCCTTCACCTTGACCGTGACCCTGACCTTTGACCCCGTGACCTTGACCCCGTGACCCCGTAAAAGACCCGTAAGTAGGTGACCCGACTTTGACGCGACCCCGTGACCATGACCTTTGAACAATGAGCTTGATCTTTGACCCCAAGATGGCCGCCAGTGTCCTTGACCTTGACCTTTGACGTGTGCAAGTAGCTATTTTGATTTTTTTAATTAATTCCTAAACTATGCAAATAAAAATTCTTTATAAATTCTTAGATATAATGTTGCCGACGTCGATGACGTCATGTCATAAAAGTCTCACGACCCTATGACATTTGGAAGTATTTTATTTGATTTTTATTTGATTCCGTAACTATGCAATTAAAAAATCAATATAAATTAAACTAATGACGTCATCACCTCAATTCCTAGATATAAGATGGGTGACGTCCATGACGTCATGTCATAAAAGAGGCATGACCCCATGACGTCAGCAAGTATTTATTATGATTTTTTTCTTTGATTACGTAACTATGCAATTATAAAAAAAAACTAATGACGGCACCACTTCAATTCCTGAATATAGGATGGCCGACGTCGATGACGTCATGTCATAAAAACGTCATGACCCTATGACGTCAGCAAGTATTTATTTCGATTTTTTTAATCCGAAACTATGCAATTAAAAATGCATTATAAAATAATGACGTCAGCACCTACATGCTGAGATATAATGTGGCCGACGTCGATGACGTCATGTCATAAAAGTCTCACGACCCTATGACGTCAGGAAGTATTTTATTTGATTTTTATTTGATTCCGTAACTATGCAATTAAAAAATCAATATAAATTAAACTAATGACGTAATCACCTCCATTGCTACATATAGGATGGGTGACGTCCATGACGTCATGTCATAAAAGAGGCATGACCCCATGACGTCAGCAAGTATTTATTATGATTTTTTTCTTTGATTACGTAACTATGCAATTATAAAAAAAAACTAATGACGGCACCACTTCAATTCCTGAATATAGGATGGCCGACGTCGATGACGTCATGTCATAAAAACGTCATGACCCTATGACGTCAGCAAGTATTTATTTCGATTTTTTTAATCCGAAACTATGCAATTAAAAATGCATTATAAAATAATGACGTCAGCACCTACATGCTGAGATATAATGTGGCCGACGTCGATGACGTCATGTCATAAAAGTCTCACGACCCTATGACGTTTGGAAGTATTTTATTTGATTTTTATTTGATTCCGTAACTATGCAATTAAAAAATCAATATAAATTAAACTAATGACGTAATCACCTCCATTGCTACATATAGGATGGGTGACGTCCATGACGTCATGTCATAAAAGAGGCATGACCCCATGACGTCAGCAAGTATTTATTATGATTTTTTTCTTTGATTACGTAACTATGCAATTATAAAAAAAACTAATGACGGCACCACTTCAATTCCTGAATATAGGATGGCCGACGTCGATGACGTCATGTCATAAAAACGTCATGACCCTATGACGTCAGCAAGTATTTATTTCGATTTTTTTAATCCGAAACTATGCAATTAAAAATGCATTATAAAATAATGACGTCAGCACCTACATGCTGAGATATAATGTGGCCGACGTCGATGACGTCATGTCATAAAAGTCTCACGACCCTATGACGTTTGGAAGTATTTTATTTGATTTTTATTTGATTCCGTAACTATGCAATTAAAAAATCAATATAAATTAAACTAATGACGTAATCACCTCCATTGCTACATATAGGATGGGTGACGTCCATGACGTCATGTCATAAAAGAGGCATGACCCCATGACGTCAGCAAGTATTTATTATGATTTTTTCTTTGATTACGTAACTATGCAATTATAAAAAAGAACTAATGACGGCACCACTTCAATTCCTGAATATAGGATGGCCGACGTCGATGACGTCATGTCATAAAAACGTCATGACCCTATGACGTCAGCAAGTATTTATTTCGATTTTTTTAATCCGAAACTATGCAATTAAAAATGCATTATAAAATAATGACGTCAGCACCTACATGCTGAGATATAATGTGGCCGACGTCGATGACGTCATGTCATAAAAGTCTCACGACCCTATGACGTTTGGAAGTATTTTATTTGATTTTTATTTGATTCCGTAACTATGCAATTAAAAAATCAATATAAATTAAACTAATGACGTAATCACCTCCATTCGCTACATATAAGATGGGTGACGTCCATGACGTCATGTCATAAAAGAGGCATGACCCCATGACGTCAGCAAGTATTTATTATGATTTTTTCTTTGATTACGTAACTATGCAATTATAAAAAAAAACTAATGACGGCACCACTTCAATTCCTGAATATAAGATGGCCGACGTCGATGACGTCATGTCGTAAAAACGTCATGACCCTATGACGTCAGCAAGTATTTATTTCGTTTTTTTTACTCCGAAACTATGCAATTAAAAATTCATTATAAAATAATGACGTCAGCACCTACATGCTGAGATATAATGTGGCCGACGTCGATGACGTCATGTCATAAAAGTCCCACGACCCTATGACGTCTGGAAGTATTTTATTTGATTTTTTATTTGATTCTGTAACTATGCAATTAAAAAATCAATATAAATTAAACTAATGACGTAATCACCTTCATTTCTACATATAAGATGGGTGACGTCCATGACGTCATGTCATAGAAGAGGAATGACCCCATGACGTCAGCAAGTATTTATTATGATTTTTTTTATTTACGTAACTATGCAATTATTAAAAAAAACTAATGACGGCACCACTTCAATTTCTGAATATAAGATGGCCGACGTCGATGACGTCATTTAAAAAAAACGTCAACACCCTATGACGTCAAAAAGTATTTATTTCGATTTTTTTATTCCGAAACTATGCAATTAAAAAATCAATATAAACTAAACTAATGACGTCACCACCTCGATTCTTAGATATGAGGTGGCCTACATCGACGAGGGCATGTGATACAATCGTCATGGCCCTATGACATCAGCAAGTTTTTTTATTCAATTTTTCTTAGATTGCTGAAGTACAGAACTAGTAATATTATTATAAATTAAACTAATGACGGTAGAACATTGTGTATTTTATGGAATATTGCCCATGTCCCTGACATTGTACTACACGAGTCTTGTATTTTTCGGAATTGGGGAAGATATCTCGCGCTCGTGTTAGGCTTACCGTCGAATCACCAGACTGTTTCTAGTTATAAGTCGCCACTGGGTGGCGTCACCAGGTTCGTGATTTTTTTCCAGATTGCCCCTTAGGTCTAGATGCTTTGACGTGAATTTCATGGTGTTCGGACTCTTTGAACCGACAGGATAGCCGTTTCAAGTATATAGGTCAAATTGGTCGGACGACCTTGAAAAAAATATCAAAGATGGCGGACGACGTACTCTTTCGAAAGACGTATCGGTCAACTTGCTAGGATGTTTTCGTCAAAAGTTATAAAAGTTTCCGTAAAACCCAGATTATGCGTATTTCGGCTCTTGACCCTTAGTCGTGGGGTCAATGACCTTGCAACTATTATTAGAAAATTCCATTTTGAATTACCTATCCAACGGTATAAGGTTCGTTGACCTCGGTTCGGTACTTATTTAAATATTGAGATTTCTAGCCTTCATGTGACATTGTGCACGATCGATTCCAAACTCAGATTTTGGGGCATTTTGAGGTTTTCACAATTGACCTCTAATCTTTCGATTATCGATTCGATTCTTATATGCACTTGTTCCCTGTCGTCCCTGGACTCGACAGACACCAGTCTCGTCCTGTATGATGCTTGTTTCGCTAAATAAACGACGTTTTAAGTTCCAGCCATGTGCTTTTCTTTCTTTTTTCTTTGTCAGCCATCTTGAAAAAGCCAATCTATCATCGGACCTCCCGGGCTTAATTTTGGGTCTAGAGACTCAATCTTGGTGTCAAACGTGAGCTCTCGTCGGGAAGAAGGATCGACGAGTGTAGTTTGAATCGGATCGAGCCGATATTTTTTTTTATTGAGCATTTTATGTTATCCCCATAGGAATGCATGTGTTTCTATTTTGTGACCTCCTGGGCTTAATTTTCGGTCTAGAGACTCAATCTTTGTGTCAAACGTGAGCTCTCGGATAGTAGAAGGATCGACGATTGTAGTTTTAATCGGATCGAGTCGATATTGTATTGTATGAGCATTTCATGTTATCCCCATAGGAATGCATGTGTTTCTATTTTGTGACCTCCTGGGCTTAATTTTGGGTCTACAGACTCAATCTTTGTGTCAAACGTGAGCTCTCGGGTAGTAGAAGGATCGACGATTGTAGTTTTAATCGGATCGAGTCGATATTGCATTGTATGAGCATTTCATGTTATCCCCATAGGAAAGCATGTGTTTCCACATGCCAGGCACCCTTTCCAGATCTATCTCACCACCTCATACCTGTTGTAATTCCAAAGTGCTCTATTTTTCATTACCGCTGCATTTCTGTTGCCCTTACCTATTATATATTTTTCATGCTCACTCAGATATTCTTCACCATCACATATCCATACTCCTCGATACTTGTATTTACTAGCTCTCTCAATAGTAACGTTCTGTATCTTCAGCCCCTCAACTTCCTCGTCGTTAAAAATCACGACTGCTCATGTTTCGTAACTGAATTCTAAACCTAATTCCTGTCCTTCCCTACCACAGATGCTCATTAATTCATGCAGCCCTGTCCTGTTGTTAGCCATTAGTACGATATTGTCCGCTTACATCAATCCCGGCAAGGATTGCTGAACTTTTGGCCTAGCTTGCTGTGCGTTCCAAGCCCATTCTTCTCCAGTCTATCCTCCAGTCCTCTCAGATACAACATGAACGGCAAAGGCGAAGACGGGCACCCCTGCGTAGGGGCTCGTCTTACCTCTGCTTTATCCGTCGCCTTTCCTTCCCGTGATATAGTCACCTCATTATCTTTGTAAATGTTCCTTATTAGTTCTCGTTAGTCCTTCGTCTAGGTTTAAGCTCTCCACTACGTCCCACAGGTCCTTTTGGTTCACATTGTCATAGGCACCCTTGGTATCCAGAAAAGGCGAGCCAGAGCTGTCTGTTTTCTTTTTGCGCTATTTCTATACACTGTGTACGAGAAAACATATTGTCCTCCAACCTTCTTTGTTTCCGAAACCAGTTCCGTAACACGCCCAGTATGCCCTGTCAATTCACCCGTTCCTCCAGGCTGTTTTTTTGTAATCCGCATTACCAACCTGTAAATAACTTGTGTCACGGTCATGGGACGATAATTCATAATATCAGACTTATCTCCTTTTCCCTTATATATCATACTCATCCTACTGAGCCTCATAGTGCTCACTATGGCTCCCTCAGTTTTGCCGTAGATTTAGGACCCAAATTCTTCACCGGCTTGATTGGGATGTACCATCTGTGCCCGTCGACGTGCCATTCTTCGTTCCGCCTGTTCCCGTTCTCCTTGTCCGAAACCCGCAATGTCACAAGCTGGGCTGCTACTTCCTTCGGTTCTCCCATCTTCCACGTGTACCCGTTCCGGAAATTTATCCCCCGCTCCTATACGTCGTCTCGCATCATCTCCCTCCAATTTATCTTCCTGATGCGAGAGTATGAACCTCTGTCTACGTTGCGTCGTTTCACCGAGCGAGTTCACGTGCTCTCAAAACCTCTTGGGTGCGTTCTTGCTTACGTTACTCATCCATTCCTCACCCTTTTCTCTGAATTTTCGCATTGATCAAACTAGATGCCTCTCGGCGACATGTAATAAAAGTGTCGCATATTCTTTTTACTTCCGTTTCTGACTCCCCACTACGCTTGGAATACCTGTGTTCTCTATAGGCTTCCTTTGTATCGCTCGTTTCACTTCTTTGTCCCACCAGCCTTTTGGTCTATGTCCTTGCTTCCCCTTTCGTTTAACTTTGTCGAGTTCTAGAGCAAGAAGCCTATAGTTAGGCTCTCGTAGGTCCAATCTCTATGCCGTTGCCCTGAAATTGCTTCCTCTATTCTTTCAGCAACTATTTCCAACACTTTGTCGCTGCACAAAGTTTTGCTTTGAATTATGTTGTCTTGTTTCAGCATTTACTTCTCTGGCAAAATTCAGCTTAATACGTTTGTGATCACTACCAAGACTTCTGGAACCTTCTTCGTCTGTTTTGATTACTTGTAACTTGCCATATATTTTGTGCGACATCAGTACGTAATCTATACTTGAATGTAGATAGCTGGTTTCCCACGTTATGTGCCCGTCACACTTGTGACTGGTATTACATAAAGCTAAGTCATGTTTTTCCCCAGTTCTAGTGATATGCTTCGAGTTAATTCCGTATACTCATCCAGACCCTGTATATGGGCGTTCATGTATCCGAGAATAATCATTTCAGAGCCTTCCCCTCTCTTGATATGCATCAATCATTATTCTGTTTTCCTCTTTTGCACCTGTCCCTGTCCATAAGTAAACAACTCCAAGGACTGTTGATTCCCCGGCGACTTTTCCTTTCAGCCACAAAAGTCTGGCGCACTCCTCTCTCATGCTTTGAAAGTTCATGTTTATTTATTTATTTATTCTTTTTTTATTTATTCATATTACCCCTAAAGGCCCTCGTGAGAGGGTATTACATAGGGGTACATAAATCGTTCCAATAGGAACTAGTGCATAGTAAACAACATATGAGAATACTGGAAGACAATCAATACACTTAATAATAGAAAGAAAATAAAGGATACACACAAAAACGAATAAAAAACATACACTCACTCATCACACTGCAATAAAGCTGAGTCAAGGTAAAAAACAAAATAGCACACATTTGCTCTGCACGTTCCGGAAAAGAGGAGACAACAATGTAAAACAGCAAAAGTTAGATGGCATCAGTATTTTGAATTTGTTCTTGAAACTTCGTGGTGTCTTTTTCTGAGGCAATGTGCGATGGTAGATTATTCCAATCGATTGTGGTACGTGGAATGAATGACCGGGAAAAAGCAGATGACTTACAGGTTACGCGTTTAACTTTGTAGGGGTGATCGCGGCGTGGAAAAATAACGGCAGGTGGCTCGAAGAAATCACCGTGAAGTGACGCGTGGTGGTAAAGTTTATGGAAAAGTGATAGGCGTGAAAGTTTGCGACGATGGAGTAGTTCGGGTAGCTCTGCTCGGCGTTTTAGTGCTGTGACGCTGGAATGACGTGAATAATCTGAAAATATGAAGCGAGCGGCACGATTTTGCAGTGATTCAATGTCGTTTATGATGACAAAAACAAAACAAAAAACAGGACGAAAAAAAACTGAGGCTGTTGTTATTTTGTCGTCTGTTTGTAGAGGTTCTAGGGTTTAAAGTCAATTATTGCTATTTTAATTTGTTTCCTGTCCTGATAGTGCCGTGGAGTCCTTCAAATCAAAAAGTAGGGGAACTAGTCAAACCTGCATTTTTCGAAGCGAGGCCAGCGTCCATCCGAATCAGGATTTCGCGGTTAAGTGACGTCAGGGGGAGCAGGTCATTCGCACCTGTGAGCCTGAAGAAAAGCTTCGGTTACTAACACGGTCAGAAGTTTGGCGAGAGCTCTTCGAAGCCGGAACGACGCCAATTTTCTCACGACCACGCAGTCACGGGCAGTGTTGTCATCTTCGTTTTGCTGGAATGTTCTGGGTCGGCCCTCGCCGTAGTGGGTTGTCGAACGAAAGATGAGCCCATGAGCTTTTAATGCGTTCACAAAAAAGAAGAAAAAGAACTGGCAATAGAAAAGAAGGAAAACGGCGATTTTCGGTGACGACGCCAAACCCGCGCGCTGACGAGCTGCACTTCGCGCATACACCGCCGCGTCGTAACAGTTTAAAATCGTCGCGCCTGGCGTCGGCTTCCCAGTCGGTACCTTTTTCGTTCTCGTGGTTTGGTCGCAGCACCAAAACAACGATTCGGGGCAGTGGTATGCAGTTCAGCGAAAATAAAATGTTGAGGGATGACGGAGGTGCAGACCAGCATTTACTTTCTGAATGCACAGTAACGCCTAAATCACGCTATCGCGTTTGTCGAAGCTGGCGCGCGTTACCGGAGTCGTGCTGGCGACTCTCGTGATTCCCGCCGGAATGTTCGATGGAATCGATATTCCACAGCGACCGCTTGCAACAGAATGCCGGTCTGTTATCAACGCAGTAGTCTTTCACCACGCCGATTGCAGAAACTGAAACCGAAGGCGGACGAAGATTAGTTACACCAGAAATGTACGCGTTAAGTGTAGCGCAATTCACAGGGTACACACAAACAGTACAAAATTCAGTCCACCTTCATCAAACAACCCGCACCTGGTTGCACCTAGCCAAAACGCCAGATAAAAATTTGCCGTCCTTCAATAGTTGAAATGTTTTACTGGGTCCACAGTTCTCATTCGATGGCGCTTGTTTCGATCGGAACGGCGGCCAATGCGTACGGCAACATAATAAAATATAGCACACCAGATTCGTCATACTTAATTCTAATGAACTCTACCTTTGGCGCGTCATAGGTTCCCGCTTTGCGGCACCACCTACCGGCTGTTGTGGGCCTATAGACAGGCTCGATAGAGAGATAGGCCTAACAGCGGTAGCACAACCTCCGGTGATCCATGCGCACAATCGCCAAGTCGAGCGCACAGACGTAATGCTGCACACCAACTGCGGTAATATTGGACAGCGGAACGACTTGCCGCGGCAAAGACAGCGAGTTCAGTCGCAAATGGAAGCGCCTCAGAGCACCGCAGCCCCAGGTGCCCCAAATTCCCGAATGGGGCGCTCGCGCGTGGCGGCGAAGAGAGAGCCGGGGTAGTCAGCGTCGTCAGGCGGCACTTTCGCACTCGTCAACGACGCGAATAGAATGTTCTTGGCGGCGGCATGCAATGTTCGCGCTCGTCACTACGAGTGCACAAAAGGTGAAGCTGTCACGCGCTGCAAACCCGCGCCACCGGCCTGTACACACCAGACTCAGGTCAACGAAAACCCTGGCATATCCATCCTTGGATGCCGTGTTTGTTACTTTTTTCTCAACTGGCCTGGAATCGGGCGAGTAACCGCCAGGTGCGGACCGCAGGCAGATTTGCAGAAAGGGGAGGGGGGGGGAAGTGCATATCGAAGTTTTAAGCCTCACCCCCCCCCTTTTTTCGGTTTCCCCCGCCTAAATTTTTACTTATGCACCAAATCAAGAGGGGTCAGAACATCGGAACGGGAGCCTCCCCCCCCTAATATGCCCGCAGGCGCAAAGGCTCACTTATCGCTGAGATTACGTAAACTTTTTCGAGGCCGTTGGCTGGTTTTGTGAAAACACAGGAATGAAGACGTGCGTTTTTCGGCCCTGTTCAGAGAGCGAAATCCATTTCACGCTCATTTCGCGGTGAAAGATTGCCAGAAAAATACATCGTGTGGCGACGCTAACCAGCACACAATGGTTGCACTACACTTGCGCCTGTTTGATAAGAACTGGATTGTCTTCTGCTTCCCCGCAAGCGCGGCACGGAAGTATTCGCCGGATTGAGCAGAAAAGTTTTAGCCCATTTTGTGATTGGTTTTTTACTGGGTAATATTTAGTGTTAGCCACAACGTCAGGATTTTGAACAAAAAACAGTCTAAAGCCTGCCATGGTGCTGGCCTGCGTCGTAACCCAGTTGCCCTGCTGGAAGGCTGGAGCTGGCGTGATGGCGGCTGGCCTGCGCTGGCGCCGCGTCTGCAGTTGGCGTGGACGGATGGTCATTTTCAACGCCATTCGTCTTGCAGGTGGTGTCATCGCAAACCGGATTTATCCTCTGAGCAAAGGCTAAGACCACCCAGACCTCAAAGTGTGCGATACAAGGTAGCATAGACTCCTCGAACATGTACCACACTCTCTATTATTGGAAGAAAGTGATTTTCTAGTTGTTGAATGAAATTAAAGGCAGCCTGCGATCGTACTACTAAGTTCCCGAAGAGTTTTCCTGGCACTTGGTATACTTGGCCACAAGCAAGCACTGGTGAGCCCTGGTCAAGTTATCAGATTCATCCCATAGCAGCTGAGAACATCCACAGCTGTGGGTAGTGTGTTCAATCACAGGCTTATCAAATAGCCCCACACGTCAATAAGTGGACGAGTCATCAATTACGTTGAGACCTGATGTCTGATGCCAGCTCAGAAGTATCCTCTAGTGGCGGGAAGTTTTCGATTGGAAGACATCCACATTGTCTGAAAATAAACTTCCATAATGTGAAGGTATTCGCAGCTCCTTGAAGGTCAGCCTTGGCATCCTCTACGTTTGCGTTGCTCGACAGTTTGAACAGTTTCTTTATCACTATGTGTTTAGTCCGGTGACCTGATGCAGTTTGGGGTTGTGTTGCAGCCCAGCATTTGTCGTATATAGCTCCAAAATGTTTTTCAAGTTGGTCTTGCTGCGGGTGTCGTGTAAGTAAGAACTTAAGAGTCATGGCTGTTTGAAAGCTATTTCAGAGCATGAGGACACTTTTTGTAACTTGCCACCCCTATGATGGCTTGTGGCTGTCTCCTACTTTGGAACTGCCATGCTGAAATCCATCTGAGTTGCTGGTGAAGGAATCTAGTATTTCAGATTCTCCCTTCATAACGGCATGACGCAACTTCTGCCCTGTCCCTTGAATTGTGAGCTATTCAGCCAATCACATTGTCTGAATATGATGTGATAGGCTGCACCAATGGCTACAGCCTATCACAGAAATGAGGCTCTAGCCACGGCTGCCTCAGGGAAGCTCCTTGGCATAAACAAGAAATATGATTGCAAGAAAGAGTGAGGCACTCTCAGTACCTGTGCGACACGAGTTACTTCCATGTTACTTAAAGGTTTTTGAAAAATGTCTCTTAGTAAGTTTCGGAACCAATTGCAAGCTCATCTCACGGGTAGACACTGATAATGTTCAACAATATGGGACGACTCAATGACTATCATTTCCAATGCAAAGTTTCTGTGCTTAGAGATTGCTCTTGGTTGTTTTGGGGAGGTGCGGAACATCAAAGATAAGGTAAACATACTCGTTGTCAACTTCAAAAATGGCTTATCAACACGCACACCGTTGGTTGGCCAAGCTTATGTTTGAAGCCCCCTAATCACAGTCCACAGCCGTTACTGTAAAGCCAACAGTCTTTAGCTCCCGAATGACAGAACTGAGAGACTGCATTTGACAGAAGAACGTTGTTGGAGTGTGCAAAACAGCAGGCACGTTGGCGGTGGGGGGGGGGGGGGTGCATGGGGCTTGCGCTCCCCCCCCCGCAATCTTCCATTTTTTTGGGGCATCCTCTCCCCCTCCACCTCACACCGCACTTTGTCATAAGCCCCCCCCCCCCCCCCCGAAACAAAATCGCTTGCTACGTGCCTGCCCAGTAGTGTATGCAAAGGGCTAAGACCACCCCCACCTCCTGAAAATTCCAGAAAGCATAACAACCAAGACTCTATCTGCAATGTTAAAGATATGTTCAACACCGCGATCTGTAAATCCATGGACAATGTTGCGTGCAGGGTCGTGAGCTAAGTTCTATTTTAAAACAATCTTCATCGAAAATCAAGATGTCCACACAATCAAGATCAGCCCGACAGCCCGGCGGAGACAACAGCACTAGCTAAACCGATCGGCTCCACGAATTCCCGCCAAGCGTGCGAGCACGCGGGCGGTCATGTCCGCACCTTGAATGATGCAAAGTCGACCAAATATGATGCAGCAGGAAGCAACCAGACGGACGGCACGCAGGGCACGGATGGGCAGAGGCCATGCAGAGTGATGCAGAAGGTGACGGCGTGCAGACAGGCAGGCCATGGCAGGCGCCATTCATCACGTGGTTTTTGTGACGTATTTGATTAACACTATTCGGTAGTTTTAAGTACTTTAAATATTTCTAAAGCATAATTATGCTTTAGAAATACAATCAATCTAAAATATGCAATCTAAAATATAAATACTTCTTAGAGGAGAGCTCTAATAATATTGGCCGAAACAGAAAAGCGCGACGTAGCGGAGGGTATTAAACGCACTTCCTGGGCCGCGAATCGGCTTCGGTGTCACTCTCTTTACGTTTACCATATTACTCCCATGGCACAGCACACAAGAAACTAGGACGGGAAGCAGACATCTCGAGGTCGGAAAAAGCTACTACGTCATCTGTGAAACCTTTACCACATGATCACGCTCCTACCGTTACCGCGCCCCGAAAGCGGAGTTGAGGAGATAAAAAAGCCACTGGTTAATTGATCCGGCGACTGCGCACCTTCCTCTACGCTTTCAGCTTAAGGAGAGAGAGAAAAAGAGTGGAGTGGGAAAATAGCAGCTTCTTCAAGAGAAAAAGGGGGCGCCCTCGCAAAGGCTGATCTTCGGGGGCAACCCAACAATAAACACAACGAGAGGATTTGACACTTCTGTCCTCGTGAAAGATTAGACCAAAGTTAATAGTGCAGTGGATGCCATCCGTTGGTTTGGCCTTCAGACAGCGGCCGTACTCTGCCTTGTCTCTAGCTTGAAAGAGTAGTCACGTGATCCTGCCCGGAGGCCCGATTGGCCTAAAAACAGGCATAGCGTCCACTCTACTGTCAATACCGAGTGAACAGGATAGCTCCGCCTACTTCATAAGGAACTGCCCAACCAAAAAGGTGTCCCCAAGGGGGAATCCAAGCGCAACCTTATCGGGGCGTGTGGTTGGCGTGGCGGTGCACTCATGCACCTAGAGATTTTAAGGAGAGGAGGATGCTCATTGCCGGTGTCAGAAGTACACTGGCGTTGATAACGGAGAGTGCATCTTTCAGGAAAAGGGTGCATGTGCGCCTGATGCACCCGACTACAACCTTTTTTTCTTAGGAGTGCACAGCCGCTTAGGCGATAATGCCACTAAGTGCACCACACCCTGCCACTACGCGGGAAAAGGGATGCCAAGCAACTAGAGGCGGCAAGTGCCTCGATCACTCCGGACAGCGGCCAATGCCTCTTTTACGTCCCCGATCGCGACACCGTGCTCCGCTTCCTGGAAGATACCGGTGCCGATGTCAGCATACTACCGGCGACACCTAAAGACACGCGGATGTCCAGCACCTCGCAGCTAAGCCCTGAAAGGTGCGCTGATTGGCACCCACGGGGAGCGTTCGCTAACTGTGAATCTCGATCTCCGACGGACCTTCCGCTGGGTGTTCGTCGTCAAGGAAGTGCAGCATGTCATCATTGGTGCCGACCTCCTCCAAAACTTCGGCCTTTTGGTGGAAATGGGACGAACGCGTCTGCTCGACACGATAAGTAACCACTCCGTGTCGGGCGTAAAGCATCCGCCGTGTGCTTTCCAGCTCCGGCGCATGTCATTCATAACGCCCCAACACAATGAACAACAACCTTGAGCGAGTCGCCGGAGTCAACGCGCACTGGCTGTGGCTACACGCCTTGTGCAGTACAGCGTTTCTCACCATATTGAAACCACCGGTGCACTCGTCTATGCTCGACCGCGTTGTTTCGGCCCTGACAAGGTGCGAATCGTTCAACAGGAATTCCAGCAAATGCTTAAATTAGGTTACACAAATAAAGGTAGCGCTAAACAAGAGGACAAGTGGAAGACACAGACATGGACAAGCACTGACTAACAACTGATATTTAGTGAAGAATCAAATGTAGATAAAGCAGAAGTGCAAGGACATATACGAAATAAGAAAGAAGACTAAACGACACGAAAAATAGCAACAATTATTTATGACTTCAAAATAATAAATAGGAAAAGAAGCGCGATAAACAATTGAAAATTTACACTACTATATAAACACCAATATAAACACACAAATCAAAGAAAATAGAAAGAAAATTCGGCGAAAACAGGTTTGAATAAAAACCTACTCCAATAAAATAAACAAAATGAAAAGAAAGAGAAAGAAGAGGTATCTGAATAAAAATCTAGTTAAACAAAGCTCTGAGTCCAAAGAAAGTAAGTAGAGCAGCTCCTTCTTCGATAAGGCTACCAATGGTGCACTGGTGCATATAACCCGTCTTGCTGCTATGACTTGCGCTTCATAAATTTATCTTGTTCTTTGATCGCTGAATTGCCTCGGGATTTTGGTTCGATGGAATAAGGAAGTACAGTTACAATCTAGTACGTGTAGAGCGAGATGTCCCGACGGTGGTGACTTGAGGGAAAGTGCATGTTCTCTCAATCTCATGTTCACACACCGGCCAGTCTGACCCACGTACACCTTCGCACACGAGAACAAAATCTCGTATACTACGCCTTTAAGGCAGTTCACAAATGTGTGAACATGCTTCAGATCGCATTTGTCCTTAGTGTCGTTTTGAAAGTAGATTTTAGGACACAGCCGTTTTAACTTGTCAGGTGTTGAAAGCACAACTTGACATCAATCCTGCTGGCTACCTTTTTCAAGTTATGTGATAAGAAATGGATGTACGGCACCGCGGCCGGTCGGCTCCTGTTCTCTTTGTTTCGGTCTTGTTTTTCTTATGCAATATTATACTTTCTGCCGCATCAGTCAAGATGGACACCCGGTATCCGCACTATGCAGTCGCTGGATTTGTCTAGTGAAGCTCTCTCCGGCTGAATGGTGACACGACTTGTTTAACACCGCTCTTAAGCAGCTCGTCACGATTCTTCTTTCGATGAGTTTGAAATGTGCTAAGTCTAATCGCAGTAGCTTTTTATTTGATCTAGGTGAATAGATCTAGCACAAATACACTTCACTAACCAAATCCAGTGACCTCCAAATTCGAGATACCCCGTGTACAGCTTGACGGATGTGGCAGAAAGTATATTATAGCATGAAAGAACACAAGACCGAAGCAAAGAGAAGAGGAGCCGACCAGCCATACTGCTGCACATTCATTGCGTATCACATGACATGAAAAAAGTAATCAACAGGTTTGATATTCAGGTTGTGCTTTCTGCATCTTACAAGTTGAAACGGCTGTGTCCTAAAATCAACTCTCAAGACGACAAAAATGACAAATGCGATGTCAAGTATTTTGACAAGTTTGGGAACTGCTTTAATGGCGTAGTATACGATATTTTGGTCTCGTGTGGAAAGGTGTACATAGGTCAGACTAGCCGGTGTGTGAACATGAGATTGAGAGAAGATGCAACAGTCCCTGAAGTCATCACCGTCGAGACCTCTCGCTTTACACGTACAAGATTGCAACAGTAGTTCTTTAATCCACCGAAAAATAAATCTCAATGCCATTCAGCGATTAAAGATTAAGACAAATTTATGAGGCGCAGCTAAAAATGACACATGCATCAGTGCACCGGCGGTAGCTTTATCGGCGAAACAACTGTTTTAATTACAATCTTTTTTTCTGAGAACTTAGTTTAACTAGAATAATATTCAGACGTCTCTTCTTAAGGCTCGCTAACACTCTTGCGACCGAGTTCGACCGAGAAGGACCAAACCGGTTTTTCAGCCTCTTGCGATCTCTTAGGACCAGCTCGGCTGCAGCGGAGCTGGTGCTAAGAGATCGCAAGAGCTACAAACCTGTTTGGTCTCTCTCGGTCGAACTCGGTTGCAAGAGTGTGAACGGAGCTTGACTCTTTCTTTTCCTTTCTTTCGTTTTATTGAAGTAAGTTTTGCTTCCATTTTGTTTTCGGCGACTTTTTTGTTTCAGTGTTCTTTTATTTTTATATTTATTTTTCTGTTTATACATTAGTGTAAATTTTCAATTTTTCATCCGCTTTTGTTTTTATTTCTTATTTTAAAGTTAAAAATAATTATCGCATTCATTTATCTTAGTTAGTCTTCTTCCTCATTTTGTATATGTCCTTGCACTTCTGCTTTATCATCTTTGATTATTCACTAAATATTGGTTGTAAGTCAGGGCTTATCCGTGTATGTGTCTTCCACTTCTCCTCGTGTTTAGCGCTACGTTTATTTTTGTAATGTATAACCAACTAGCCCGTCATATGATCTTAGTACTCGAATTAGGCATTGTGCGATCATCATCAAAGTCATCGGTCTCACCACTGCACATGGTACAAAGAAAACAACCACAGAGTGGATACTATCGGGTGACGTTTGGTTATTGAACTGCGTCACGGCTCCCGACTGTTATCTAATCCACCACATCTAAGACATGACATCCAGCCTCTACGACGCAAGCATCTTTTCAAATAATAACTTAGTGTGCGCTTATCACCAAATCCCTGTCGCCCTGGGTGACGTGCCGAAGACCGCTATCATCACGCCATTCGGACAATATGAATTCCTCTGGATGCCGTTTGGTCTTCGGGACGCCGCTCAAACCTTTCAGAGGTTTATTCAAGAGGTACTCTGAAACTAACCTTCTGCCGTGGTTCTGGGGACGACGTTCTCATTGCAAGCTCCTCACCCGCCGAGCAAGAAAAACACCTCCAAGCTGAGTTCGAGAATCTCTAAACCTACGGCATCATCATCAACAATGCCAAGTGTCAGTTCGGTGTAGGTGTGCAGATGTTCTTGGGACACCGCATTTACTACCAAGGCATCCGTCCAATGCCTGCGAAGATTCAGGTGATCCGGAACTTTCTTCGCCCGTAAACAACACGCCAGCTGCGGGAGTTCCTTGTAATCGTCAATATTTATCGGCGTTTTGTTCCCCACTGCGCAACAACCCTCCAATCGGTGCAAGAATTCCTCAAAAGCAGTCACGGTAAGGCAACCGCTTTGACCTGGAATGCCACAGCAGAGTGCGTGTTCACCAAAATCAAGGTAGACGTCGCCGACGCCACCCTTTGGTGTACCCTGGGAACAACGCTCCCTTGCGCGGCATTACGGATGCTTCGGACATCGCGGATGGAGGGGCTCTTCAGCAATGGCAAAGAAACATCTGGAAGCCCATCTCCCTTTTCTTCAAGATACTGTAAACCACCTTGTGCACATACAACACCTACGGACAACAGCTTCTCGCACCGTATCTGACGCTTCGCCACTTTCGCCATTTCTCGGAAGAAAAGTCTTCATTCTGACTGATCATAAACCACTGATCTTCGCAATACTATCGCTAAAGTCTGGTAGCTAATCCCACGCAACTTGTGAGCTTCACCAAATGTCCCACATCTCAGGAGTTCACGACGGACAAGCGACACGTGAACTGCCGCGATAACCCGGTGGCGGACGCCTCGTCACGCCTCTGCATCGGCGCCGCTGAATGACCAGTGCTGGACATCGCCACCCTTACTGCTGCTCAGAAAGCAGACACCGAGTTCTGCCAGTCTCACACAGATATTCACTCGATGGAGCTGCGTAAGGTACCGCTGCCGAGGTATAACGCAACTTTGTGGTGCGATCTGTCGACGGGAACGCTCCGTCCCATTCTTCCCGCACCCTTCCGTCAACCGGCAGTTTGAGAAATAGCACTCGCTATCGTACACGGGTGCACGGGGAAAACAGCATCTCGCCACTTTTTAATTCGTTTGGCCCGGCATTAATCGCGATATTCGTCAGTGGGCTCGAAATTGCATATTCTGTCAGCTAGCTAACATCCAGCGACATACCATTACGCCCCTCTCCACCTTCGCCCCTCCTGATGCAAAATTCGACGAGGTTCACGTGGGCGTTGTCGGACCGCTACCACCATCACAAGGCCAGGGGTACATCCTAACGTGCATCGATAGGTTAACACGCTGGCCGGAAGCTATTCCCCATCTCGGACATTACGACCGAAACCGTCGCTCGCATTTTTGTATTGGTTTGAATTTCACGTTTCGAAGTACCGTTCATCATGACGACCGATCGCGGGTGCTAATTTATATCTTCGCTTTTAGCTCAACTGACGCGCTTGCTTGTATCAAAACATGCGAAAGCAACCACCTATCATCCGATTGCCAATATCATCATCGAGCGGTTCCATCGGCATATTAAGGCGGCCTGCAGGATACGCCACCGCACCAACTGGACTGACGTTCTGCCCTTTGTTCTTCTTGGTGTCAATACAACGTTCAGGAAGACATCTCGTGCACAACAGCAGAATTGGTCTATGGTACCGCACTCCGATTACCTAATGATCTTCTAGACCAGCGAGCAGCAGAGACTTCTCTGACGCAACAAGCTATGTGACCACCTGAAAGATCTGATGGAAGGACTAAGCGCTACCCCACATCGAGACGGCTTGTTGAGACGATTGCTTCAGCACTCATCTCGACACCTACACACAGAGTGTTAGTTCGACAGGATGCGGTGTAAAATCCCCTCCGCCAACCATAAGAGCGAGCCGCCTACAAGGTCGTAGAACGGGGACGCAAGCAATTCACGGTCACAATCACGGGAAATAACAGAAGTAATCACCAGCGGCCACCTGAAGCCCGCTTTTGAAAACACCACTCTCGACGCCGATTTCCCCCTCCCCATCCTTCCACCAGCTACAAATTCCTCAACTCGTTCTTCACCGGCTTCTCTGCCCACGCAGCACGGGGTGCGCTCCTCACCTCGAAAAATCCGGAAAGAACCACGCGCTATGGACGGTGGGTAACTATCCGGAGAGTCTTCAACTCTCCCTGCGTGAACTATGAACTTGAGTTCTCCTGCTCGCTCCACCTTCCTGCACTCTGTGCTACTAAGGGGGGGGGGCGAGTGACGTAAGCAGCTTGCAGCGACAGCACCGTCTTCCCCGCAATGCGCTCCAATGAGCGGCGGAGGAGGCTGAAACGCACCGGGAATACCCGACACCACACTCTAAAAAGGATGTAGTCGGGTGCATCGGGCGCACATGCACCCTTTTCCAAAAAGACGCACCCTGCGATACCCAGTAAGTGTACTTGTACTATCGGGGAAAAATGAAATGCGAACAGAGGAGCGCGTGGCTTGCCGTACAGGCTGCGCCACGCTGGAAGTGACCTAGGGGCGAGGGTGTGTGGCTTACTCCGATGTGTTCACGCCCTTCGCTCGGCACTCCCCAAGCTTCGGCAGTGCGCCTCTCAGTGCGCTGAAAGCTATCACCGCCCAGGAGTGCCTTCATACGTACACACGCGCGCTTTGCTTGAGTGGTGACATCTCGCTTAATAATTACGCCCAATCATTTCTTTATGCATTTTGAAGTGCGCGCAATCCGGAGTCACTCCAGCTCGAGCGCATAGCTTTGGCTAATTCATGGACGCCATTTTAGCGCCCAAGTCACGCACCGAGTGCGCGAGAGCGTCATGCGCTGGCACATTCGAGTGCAACAATGGATGTCTTCACCCTGGAGACAGACAGACATGTAGGCGACCCTATCACCGCCATCTTCTGCTGGCTCAGCGCGTGCGCGTGCGAAGAAGCTCGGCCCACGCGCCGAGCAGACAAAGATAGCGGTGACGGCTTCCAGCGCACTGAGAGCCCACTGCCGAAGCTTAGGGAGTGCCGAGCGAAGGGCGGGACACATCGGATGGAGGCCACGCACCCTCGGTCCTAGGCTCACTTCCAGGTGGCGCAGCCTGTAGCGGCAAGCCACGCGCTCCTCTGTTCGCATTTCATTTTTCTCCGATAGTACACCGACAATGAGCATCCTCCTTCCTTAAAAAACCTATAAGTGTCATCAGTGCACCCCACGCTAGTCACGTCAGATCACTTGTTCCATGGATTCCCTCCTGGCGTAACTTTTTGGGTTGGGCGGATGTTCTTCGGAAGTATTAAGCTATCTGCACACTCGGAATTGACAGTAAAGTAGATGCTATCCTTGTTTCAGGCCAATCGGGTCTCGGGTTGGATCACGTGACTACAGTCTTCAAGCTAGGAGATAAGGCAGAGCACGGCACCTGCCTGAAGGCCAAAGCCACGGGTAGCATCCACTGAACTATTAACTATTGGTCGAACTTTAAGAGGATATAAGCGACAAAACCATCTCGTTGTTTTCATTGTGTGGTTGCCCCTGAAGATAAGCCTTGCGAGGGCGCCCTTTTTGGCCTTGAAAAAGTTGTTTTTTTCGTTTTCTTCTCTCTATGCTGAAACCATGGAAGAATGTGCGCAGTTGCCGGACCAATGAACTGCAGGCTTTTTCATCCCTTGACTCTGCTGTCTGGGCGCGAGTGACGGCAGGAGCGTGATCATGTGGTAAAGGCTTCACGGACTGACTCGGAATGTCTGCTCAGTTTCTTGTGTGCTGTGCTGCGACCAGCGGTGCTGCCGTTGATTTCGTCCGCAACAACGTATTCGAGTGTACCAAGATTTCCAGTGTTTCAAAAGTTCCACGCGTATATCGGCAACAAGCGATTTCTTTAAAAAAACCTCAGGAATTCATGTGATGCGTTTAGTGTTCGGTTCGGCAGATTACTGCTTCTGCCACATCGTGTTGAACCTTCACGGACCTCTTTCTTTTCGCTTGTGTGTTTGTGTTGTGCTGCAATGCCCGTTTCGACATATGTTTCGGATTACGTATTTCGAGTCCGGTATTTTCATTGTAAGTGCTCTGCAACCTACTTATTTGCAAAACAATTGACCGTTCCATTCCGGATTACTTCGAGAATGATGCAGTGTCTATATTCTAGCAGTCGGGAGAATAATTTTCTCGAATTTCTATTGGCAGACGCCTGCCATTAGCTGACTACAATCATGTGACAACTGCAGGTAGAATACAGACTTTGTTAATCTCCTGGCGTTCTGTGAAAACACGTTTTCGTTGATACATGTTCTGTAGACACGTTCCATTGACGCTAACGTTTCATCGTCACTCGTTACGCGAAATGCACGCTGCAGGGACATTTTGTCGCGCGTGTATCTCTGAGGCGCGTTCTCACCGACTCAGCCCACCCGTTCACGCCGCTTCGTGGCGACAGTCTGCGGCAGCTCATTACGAAAATATTAACCAACCTGTCCTTCCCGTGCACGTCACTTCGTGGGTACAGCTGTCGATGAAACATCTTTCGATAAATGACAGGCGACTACTGGTGGAATTTCGTGAAATTTAATACTGCCGGCTGCTTGGAGAATAGACACTGCCTAAGACTCACTTCCGTTTCTTGTTTGCTTAGTAATCTTCTCAATTGTGTAACAGCTTCTTCCTACCTCTTCACATATCACGGATTGCTTACAAGTTTGTACTTGTTTACGGAAAAGCTGTCTAATAAACTTCTATGAGATTTGAAAACAATACCGTGTGTCCGTTTACCTGCCTTTTTGCTATCAAGGGGCGCATATTTTTTAATGGTTTCCTTGATGTCTTAAATAGGGTTCTGAAGTTAGTTATAAAGTGGGTGCATAAAGTGGTGTGGCCATGCACCTTTGAATCGGGTGCGTCGGTGTTCTCTTCGAATTCAGAGGGTGTAGAAAGAGGTGTAACAGTACACTATTGAACAAGGTGCTCTTGTGTTCCCTCTGAGAACAGTAGGCGTAGAAAGGGGAATAATGGTACACTATTGACGAGGGTGCATCTGTGTTCCCTTGAGTAAGGCGGGTTTATGAAGCGGTGCGATGGAACACCTTCAAATGATGTGCATCTGTGTTTCCTTTCATTTCATTGGTTGTAGAAAGAGGTGTAGCCGTACACTATTGAATGGGGTGCACCTGTGTTCCCTCCATGTGAGATTTCTGTGGAAAAAGGTGTACATGTGCACCACACTAACGGGTGTACACGTACTCTCATATTTGCGCTGTACCAGTGTTCCCCCAAAGGGTGTAGTATATGTGACAAGCACTTACATTTCCTATGGGTGTACCTCATGACACCCTTTTTTTAGAGTGCAGCTCAGGGGGCCCAGATACGGACCAGACGGCGCAGGCCTCCGTGAGGGTGAGACTAAACAACTCAAGTCACCCCACGGCAAGAGAGGAGAAAAGAGGGAAGACGCCTTATTAGCAGCGCCCAGTTAGGATGCATGAATATTGCTCGCAGTTTTAATCTCGTTGTTCTTATGTAGTCCATTCGAAAAAAATAAAACATATTCAATAGAACATTATTCGCATCTACAATACTGACAGAGCAAACATCTGAACCCATGTAGGTTGTGCAGATGAATCCGTTGCGTATAGAAAAGCCACAAAACTGCACCCTATTGTTAGCATGTTCACTGCTGAATTGCATGGTACTTCATTAGCCATCAACTATATAGCAGACAGTAATATAATGGAAGCACGTATTTTGTCGACAACCACTATGCTCTCACATCCCTTTCTTCCATAGCTAAAAGTATAAACTGTTTGTGCAACTCGTGCGTCCACAGATAAATGAGGCCCTTCAATTTGAACATCTCATAAAATTCAACGGACTCAAATTATGACTAAAATAATTTTAAAACAAATTGAAAACAATGTTGATATATTTCTTTCACAAAATAAATTAAAATAAAGTGGTACCGGACAATAGTAGATGTAAAGGCCTACAGGTATATAGTATTTAGAAAAAACAGACGTTACAATGAATCTGAAGATTGTTTTAAACCATGGTAAAAGCGCTTAACAGACGAACACAAGAGAAGACAAACACGTTTGCTACTCACATTTGTATTAAAAAAGTAGATATGTATATATATATATACAGAGAGAGAGAGAGAGAGAGAGTGAGAGAGAGAGAGAGATATGTTGATAGACCATCGTCACCTAGGCTACGCATGCACTGGGATACACGCGATTCAACACGTTTATATAAATTTATAAAAAATAAACTTATCTCGCCAGTATACAATGCAATCGACGTGTCGCTGACGCATTGGGGCCCTCTCATCCTGGTAAGGTACGCAGCTCACATCTCCAGGTCCTACAGTTCGTGAACAAATATGCCCGATCATTTGTTTTTAAATTGTGTGCATGCTTCTTGAAATGGTCATTGAAGCACATTCCTGTTTGTTCAACGTAAGATTTTCTACACGTTAGAGGAATTTCATATTTTACCAACGTGACGCATTTGATATACGGCTTGGCGTGCTTCTTTGCAATATCCTCGCTCTATCTTACCTTCACTAGCAATTTGTGGATAAAGTTGTGCCGAGTGTCTTTGGCGCTGAAAACACGAGATTCACTCCGTGCTTGTTTGTAACCTTTTTGAGATACACTTGCGATAATCCTAAGACACAACGCTCAAGATATATCACCAAAACGGAAAGATGTGATATTTGGCTTTATTAGCATGAAATATAACAAAGTAGCTGAATTTAATATAAAACGTTAGGCCACGCGCTCGTTTCATTTACAATAACACGTATTATGAGGGTTTTGGTTTTCTGCAGAACTGGGTGCAAACATCATGCAGCATAACTGTAGCCTAAACATAGCACCTTGCTCTACTTGAGGATATTTGTGAAGAAAAATTGTTGGCTCTAAACATTTTTGAAGGAGTGGTTTTTTCGAAGGAATTACAGAAATGAGGGTATAATATATTTACTTTAGGAAATAAAAATACCTGCCGCGGCAAACACATTCGATTTTAAACAGAATGGTTTATAAGCCTTTACGTAGCTACTCTTACGGGATGTTGAAGTCCTTGTAGGACATCGAAAATTGTTCCCTGGAATTTTGGTGGAATGTATGGTCGTGGTGCTACCGCTGAATAATTCAAAAGAAGTACGATATCTGAGTGGGGTACGAGAGTTTATTTGAGATGCAAGGATAAGCCTTGTGTGTCGATTTGGTAAAAATCGTCTTGACGTTGATGCTTTGCAAGAGCCGAGAAGTCGATTTTTTCGGCACCGGGTACGAGGACGGTCGTGAAAGACACGCGCAATAACGCAGAAGCAACTAGGTTTCGTTTCTCTTTGATGTGTCAAATGTCCGTAGTGAACTCACTCATATGTAACAAATGCCTTTGTTCCCTATGTGTGTGAGCATTCGAACGTCCGCGGTTTATCATCCGCAGGAATAAATAAAATGCGACCTTCAAAAAAATAACTAAAATGTTTGACGCTCTCGAGGTGGCAAAAAATTCCCGTCCTAACGCGCTGTAGCAGATTTCTGTTAATAATATGTTCAAGAGAAGGCAAGATGTTTCTATTGCCCGTCATTATTTTATTGCAGTACTGTTCTGACTGCCATGCAAGATGCGTCTAGCAGAATGTTGGTAGGTACATCAGGTTTTAGATAAGCCAGCCGAGTGGCATCGTATTTGCGGCTTTACTGGCATAGAATGCTGCAGCGAGTGCATCAGGTAACCTGGACGGTGGTTTCGAATTCTTTGGAGCTGCTACTCGTAGCAGGTTATTTAGTGGTTGAAATAAAATCCGTGCAGTCGGGTATAAAGCGGCGGTAAACGTTAACTAGCTATATGCATTTTTTAGCAGACGCGTACTAGACGACACCATGTTTGCCGAGACATTTGAATACTTGGTAATTGTGTCGCTCATGTTCATCAGTGGATGCGCAGGATACTAAAATATTATCGAGAAAGTAAAAATAGAAGTCGATTCCTCTCAGAAACTCTTCGGTAAAACGTTGGAATGTCTGTGTAGCATTACGCAATGCTATGGGCATTTGAACAAATTTAAAAATATAAAATGAAGTTACGATTGTTGTCTTAAAACATCCTCAAGTGCAATGGGTATCTCGTGATATGCTCGATCATGAGTTTTTTCTTTTTTAAATACAGATATACCATAGAGGTTTAAAACTAAGTCCTGTATATAAAAATAGAATATTGATCCGGGATTTGTTTCGTTGTTGGGCGTACGATAGTCCCCGCGAGGCCTCCAGACTCAAGGTGTTTTTGTACTAGTTGCAAGGGTTGTGCCCAGCTGCTCGAAGGAAGTCATATCAGCCCCAAGTACGACATGCGCTGAAATTCTTGACGTGACGTAAGAGTTTTTCGGTAGCAAGTCGATGAATATGAGCATGTGTTCGGAGCCCGATGGTCGTGAAGTGCTGCACGTAGTGCTTGATTGGTCGCACCGTGTTTCATGCTTCTTTAAAGCTGGGAAACTTGCAATGAATGATGTCTTGAATGTCTTTGTCTTAACACGCATGAGTGTAGGGCTCAGGAGCGGTGGATCAGAAAAAATTACACGTAGCCAGTAAAGGTGGAAGTGTCTAGGAGTATATGGTGTTTCATGTCAACCAGAAGCCCGAAATGAGTCAGAAAAGAGAGCTCCGATGATGGTATATTGAAAATCTTTCGCGATAACGACATAATTGAGTGGATGGTGTAGTCCAAAATCCACAGTGACTGACTTATCGCAGCACATACCCATGAAGGTTTTTGTTGAAGAATGGCCACGGGACGACGAAGAAGTGGGGAATGGGGTCACGCGCGGGAGAAATGCGCCATGTTCTCATTCTGATAAACCGCTACCATCACGTCGATCGGGTCGTAGTTTCTTCAGATCCCAAACATCTGGTGCCGAAACCCGGCATCTAGGAGACGCCCGACAAAACGAGTGACAGCTTCCCATCTGACAGACACGCAACCCGGACAACATTTCGCCTTCAGAGAATGGACCGACTGCGGAGGAAACGAGCCGTCATCCGGTCAGCGGTGACCAGAGCCACCAACGAGTTGCAAGCTCTACTGGATTCCTCGGATGGAACCGCTGGTGAGCTCACAGAAACCTTGAATATCCTCGAACTGAAGGAAGCAGCATTGAAGGCAGTTGACAGTGAGATTGAAGATGGGGTTAATATTGATCACCTTGAAGAAGAGACGGAAAGCGTCGAGGCTTATGAAGTTTCGATATGCCGTTTACGAACAAGAGCCACGCTCAATCTGGATGCCCTGCGCACACCTAGCGTCGTATCGAATGCTGTGGAACGGTCACAGGATCGCGAACAAGGCCATCAACGGTCGAGAGCGATAGCGATCAAACTTCCAAGATTACGGATTCGGAAGTTCGAAGGAGACCTCCATAACTGGAAGCCTTTCTGGGATCAATTTGAATGGTCTATACACAACAACCCGGACCTTTCTTCAACCGATAAATTCAGATATTTGACGAGCTATCTATTCGGAAAGGCGGAAGACAGCATACGGGGATTGTCTATGACAGAGAACAACTATAACATCGCTGTGGACCTCTTGAAGGACAGGTTCGGCCAGACCCAGGCGATAATTTACGACCACATGACGCGACTCTTGAATTTAAAAAAACGTCACCACATCGAGCGACGTCACGGCTCTGAGACGGCTGTATGATAGTATCACGATAAATGTCCGCAGCCTGGAAGCACTTGGCGTAAAGGTGGAAGAGTACAGTGTGCTGCTACATGCTGCCGTGAAGAAACGACTTCCTGACGACCTTGTCCTCCGCTACTGCCAGCAGAGAGCCACCGACATCGCGGATAGCACCGGTAGCCTGCAAACATTTTTGAAGTTTCTAAAGTCCGAGGTAGAGAGCCGAGAGCGCGTCCTGGAAATAAAGCCCAATCAAGCCAATCTATTAAAGGCCCAAAAGGAGGATTCATCAAACCAGGTGTGCAAAGCATGCCTCACTCCATCGGCAACAGCTCTATTTGCAAGGACAGACGCTCAAGATGCAGCATGCTTTTGTTTGCGACATACGTGAGCACTCGTTCAATCAATGCAATGTGAGTTCCATCAGTGAGAAAAAAGAAATACTGAAGAGAGACGGCCGGTGCTTCAGGTGCTGCAAAAGACATCACCGGGCAAGAGATTGTCGCAACTCCAAATTTCTCCGCTGTGCCAACTGCAGGGGAGACACATGACTTGCCTTTGCGATCCTGACCTCAAACCCACGAAGGTCAGTCCTGATCCGTCGTTACAGCCAGGCACTTCGGAAGTGTCAGTAACGAGTGCGGTGTCTCACAGCGTCGAAACAGTTCTGCAAACCGCCACAATTTGGGCAGAAGGGGTGACTAAGCGCCGCCTATTCCGGTGCTTACTGGACGGGAGAAGCCGGCGTACGTTTGTAACGACCAGGCTTGTCAACGAGCTATCTTTTAAGGTTCTAGGAAAAGAGGCTTTGAGCTTCACAGTCTTTGGCGATGCTGCCCTTGATAATGCGAGTAAACTCCGGAAGGTAGAGGTATGGCTCCAAAGCCAATACGATCAGAGACGGGTGCGAATTGAGGCTCTAGAAGTTCCTGCCATTTGCAATTCTTCTGCGTTCCCTGTAAGTCTTTGCAGGACAGCTCAAACGTGCACGCTGCAACTCGCTGATCCTTCATGCTCGGAGTTCAAGAGGGACATTGGCATTGATATACTGATTGGAGCGGATAATTACTGGAAAGCTGTCACTGGGTCCATCAAGCGACTTGATGGAGATTTGAGAAACAATATTTGGTTGGACACTGCAAGGTCCAGTAAGACCATTACCGGAAGTGGGCTGCCACCAAGCAACTGTTATGCAGGTAATGACTGGACATCAAAGCGACCAGCCTTCTCAGCAGCTACGGGAAAGGAATACCCCACCGGTACTTGAGGAGGATATGCCAGAGCCCAAGCAGTCAACCATCAAGAGTGAACCGGTGCCCGAGGAAGCAGCCCGGAAAGACAGTGACGTGAAATCTGACGAAACGAAGGCCTTGGAATGCGCGCCCTGTACGGTACTGACACCTTGCAATAGCCCCGGCGATAGCAGGGAATCTGGCTTCACATATGACAATGAAGCAGCTGACGCTCAGCTACTATCGGAGCCGGTCGGTTGCCAGCCGAAGCTGAGTGCCAGTAACTCTAAGGAGGACAGTGGAATCCCCGACGGGAACGTCATCAGCAATGATGGGGAGGGGGATGAATTGACTCCCACTGGTGCTGTTGAAACACAGAGGAAGATTCTGAAACCGGCCAACCTCATAGGCGCTTTGACTGAGATTCAGGAGGGCAAAGTTGTCGGCGCCGACCGCAAGAAATTTCCAAAGCGCGACCAATCCGGAGAGTCCATGTGTTTACCTTCGAAGCTGTTTGCATCACCGAAGGAACCGTTGAATTGCTCAGCGAATCGAAAGGCGGGGGAAGATGTTGATGCAGTTGTTGACGAAGTTCTTCGTGGCCTCATAGAAAAGAGTGTGGAAGGGTCAAATGGACTACTCGGTGAAAAAATTTCTACCGAAACCCTCAGATATCTTTTGCGAACGTTCCGAGAGAACAACGATTACCGCTATCAGGACTTTAAGAGTGACGAAGCGGGGCTCAATTTAGGTGCCTTTTTTGAACAGCCTTTGGATGAAATGCAAGATATTGCAACAAGAAGGCATCGCCGGGGTAGCTCGGACCACGGGTCGTCATCCGATCACGGTCCCAAAGTTCCACCCTGGATAACCAGGAAGCGGCGGAAATGTTCTACTCCCGTTCCCGAGCAACGAACGCTCACAGGGAGCCAGCGGCGCAGGACGTGTAACGTAAAATCTTTCAAATTTGGCCGCTTGGAGCTGCAATCTGGAAAAATGGTAGGCTCCTCTGGCTCTAGCGGCATCCAAGTGGGAGGTGTGGTGCTTCTCAGGAACGACCCTCGCCCAAGAACATTCTGGAATCTGGCCGTTGTCAACGAGACCTTCCCTGGTCGAGATGGAAAAGTGCGTGCCGGCACTATCCGACTCGGAAGGGGCGTGGAATTAAGAAGGCCCATCCAGCTTCTTTACCGTCTAGAAATTCCGGCAAAACAGTCGGTCTGATTTTGTTGGGTGGGAGGATGTTGGAGAATGGCCACGGGACGACGAAGAAGTGGGGAATGGGGTCACGCGCGGGAGAAATGCGCCATGTTCTAATTCTGATAAACCGCTACCATCACGTCGATCGGGTCGTAGTTTCTTCAGATCCCAAACAGTTTTATTAGCTGCTTGCAGAGCGTTGGTCTTCGTCTTAATCCTGCGGTCATTTGATGTAGTAGATATGGCTCTGACCCTTGTGCCCGTGTCAATTAAATATGAAACTCTTGTTTCTCGATCAGTGATAAAGAAAAGCGTGGGGCTGCTGGAGGACGAACGAATTGAACTGGCCGCTGTCAGTGGTTCGAACGAAATTCAACTCAAAAGAGCTGAAGGAGGGTAGCATTGTTGGGCGTACCTAAGCAGCACGGATTTCGGCCAAGCATTGGCCAATGGCTGGCGATGGTCCTTTCAGCAATAGCTAGTGAGTGGCCCTTCATGGCTGGCCAATGGCTTGGCCGATGATCGATCGCCATCATTGGCCAATGGCCACTGGAAGAACAGGCCAGTCATCGTGCCGTATCATCTCTACCTTGAGGCCGAATGTGAGATGATACCAACGCACCACAGTTTCCGGATATTACACTCGAGTGCCGACGCGATGAAAATTTCTAGAAGGCTATTGGCAGTTTTGTCGAGGCCTGATGTTGCTTGTGGCACTTGCGGTTCATGACTGCGAGAGCTACGGGATCGTGGAAGCCGAAGGCTGGACTACCTCCAACTGAGTAAGGCGACGTACTTCATATGGAAGTTGCTGAACCTTCGACGCCTCAGCGTTGACGAGCGCGAGCATGGAGTTCGTCACAGATGGCACATATATGTATAATGTCTTGACTGCGAGCTCCGCTAAGCAGTCCCGGGAAATGTTTATCGGACGTCGCCAAAATCATGTGTGTGTTACCCGGAAGCCGTTGAAGGAAAATCGTTCGCGCACTAAGGAGTGAACGAAGGAGGCTGCGCGATCTCTGAGAAGTTTCCGCATAGATCGTGGCGCCTGAGATGGCTTGTGGTCCTCTAATTCCGCCGTTGTAAGTGGTTGCTGAAGGCGCCGGTGTTCTGAGGTTGTTGTGTGCTCAATGAACTCTTTTATTTTATTGCACGTATGGTCGGCGGGAGGTACCATAATTATGCCTCAAACTTGATCAGCCCTAACTTTGTTGTAGTGCGCTTACCACAAAATAGAAGGCTGTCTCTTGTCTAGGTATGCCGCGCGTTGAAAAAAAAAAACGATTTGATGAGTGTAAAATGAGAGATCTTCATCTGCTTCGCCAGAACGGCGGCTGTTAGACTGCCACAGTACAAATGGGTGCATTTTGCTCACCGGTAGCTGGCATGTTTTTTCGTTTAGTTCACCGCTTGGAGCCAGACAACATCTGTGAGCGCATTAGCATTCTGGTGACTGCTGCGGCTGTTCTAGCCAGCGAATCTAGTTGTTCTCTGTTCGTGCCGGGGCTGTCAATCAACTTCTTAGTCTTCAACCGCTACAGTGTATTAAATTTTCATGTGAACTGTGTTTGTATATACAAGAGTAAAGGAGGATTCAAACGACTTGTACGTTGTAAATATTGGAAGAATGCTGGAAGCACGACTTGGCCACCTTGAAAACCAGAGCTGTACTTTGAACCTGGTAGGTTTTGACATGACTTCTGACTGAAAGCGCTAACCATGCGCAGAGTCAGAAAACACGTGAACCTTACTTGTAAAGGAATTGGTTCAGGTCCCTCCACAACGGAGGATCCACCTGCTCGGGTCTGTTAGTGGAACAAACCAATCGACAAGTAATGGCAAGCTTTTTCAGCTTGGAAATAAATTCATAGCATCCTGCGCAACACTTTCAAATTCTATTCGGAAGACAGTGTTTCTGAGAATTTTATTGCGCTAGTAACGAAGACAAAGAGCGTAACCTGTAGAATTGCTCAAATCACAAAGAGCAGAACGGAAACAAAACATGTATATCTAACATTTTGCATAATATTCATTATTGTTGAAATGTTTATTTAGAATCTTGAACACGGAAGTGTTGTAGTCATCCGCAACGCTGTCCCACCAGGTCAGTCACGATGACCCTCTTTGATAAGATTTTCTACTAAAGCTTTCTGCACCTCGGTCGGCTTTTACAAGTGAATTTTATCAACATCAAAACAGAAAGCGGAGAGTTTTCTTTTCTAGTTTAGACAATAAAACCTCAAGCTGTTCCGGGAACAGAGACATGAATACAATGTTGAGTTCAAGATTGAAACATTTTTCTCTGGGTTTCACTGTTTACTGAAATATATAACTGGACTTGAAGGTGTGGTGTGCTTGATACTTTCATCGGCTTGGTGTAGAAGTGAACTCGTTCTTGCAGCTAAGTATACACAGCCTGTCTTGTATCGTATTTTTATGCGCTACAAAACAGCTGGTTTTGGAGGGATTTATGAACCACCAGAGAGCCACAAAAATGTGATAATCTTCGTGGTTTGCTAATAGATATACCAGAAGGTTTAGCCTCTTCTCGCCCAATTTCCTTATGCGCAAGCAAAAAAAAAATGCAGACTGCTACGGGTGCTACTAGGCACTGTAAGAGTGCGCTCAGTAAATTGCAGCTCAATCCTTGCACTCAGGAATGGTGTGAGGCTTTGCCGCGAAAAAGCGAGAATGGTTCAGTGCAAGATACATTTATTACAGTACAAAAGCTAAAACTGTTTTTTGGTTCACCGAATCGGGCGGCTCATAACGTGTGCTAGGAAAACGAAACAGTTCGCACGCTTTTGGATTCAAACATAAACTTCAAATTCTTCAGAGAGAAAACAAAACACGCTGACTTGTCGCTGCATTATTACACCTTGTCGCACTGCTCCTAGATAGATTTATATTTGCAAATAGAACGTTTATGACCTCTGGAAGCTAGCAAAGCAATCAGCATTCCTGTGGATGCAAAGATGAACTTTGCATTTTGTACAAAAAAACTGGTTGACCGCTGCATCGCGGCATCTTGCCGTGTTGCCTTTGATTGCTCACAGCGGGCATGTGCCCAATGCCGTCCGTTCAATTTTCAACGTCAAGCACCTTAGCTGCTGGTCCTTTCATTTTCTTGTTTTCAAGTTTCGCTTCCATAAAAAAACCTTATCGGCCTTTTTTTGTTTTTTATGTCCTTGTTCTGGAGTGCAGAGGCTGCTTGCGAACAAGGATTTGAACTGAGAAGATCATGTTGGTTCTTTTTTGCGACCGCCAGTGCATCAATGTCTCTTATGTTGATCAACCGGCTGCTAATGATGGCCATGTCGACAAAGTGAGAGAAAAAATAAATATAAAATTTCTTCGACTTAATGAATATTCGGTAATACGAGATAAGTCCATCCAACAGAGTCAACCCCACCCATCAAATATTTGTAGCGTTTGACACAATCGCTGGCTGTAGGACGTCGATTTTCGCCTTTAGCTTCCGGTTGTATCTCGTACACCGACCATTCGGTTCAGCACTACCGAACATAGAAGTTACGGCGACGACCTGGTTGTGGCACCATTTGACAACTTGTACATTTGCGTCGTCGATGTCGGCTTCGTTTTCCACATGACGTCCTCGGCCCTTTTTCTTCAGCTTGCTGTCCATGGGCAAGCTGCAACCTGGCATCCGGTTCGCAAGAATGGTCCCCATAGCTGATATTCCAAGGCTGTGCAAATGAACGAGGAACTTCACTGAAGTAAACCAGTTATCAAAAAATTCAAGGTATCCTCTGTTGAAAGGAACATTTTGTCGAAGCTCCAGGTAAGATACGTACGCATTTCGTGCAGTAGTTAACGAAACTGCAACAAAACAGTACGGCATTTTATTGATCTTTTTTAACAAAAAGTGTGTTTGCATGGCCGGCATTTAACTGTTTATGATATTGCCATTCTGAAACGAACAAAAACACACTTGAGTGCCGGCCAAACGTCTGAGCTCAAGAAAAGTCGGGGACTATAGGAAAACAAAGCTCAGGCAAGAGCGTGCTCCGAAGGCTTACAGGTATAATGCTCAACTATCATCGAGGCTATACAGGGCAGGAAAAGCATTTCAGCTGCTGTTAGAGATTTATCGTTACTGCCTACTTTTTCGACAAACGATTGCTAAATCAACATCGACCTCGGTGCAGTTTTAACATCACACTTGGGTGGTCGGTGGAATAGAATAAAAATCGCTTACCGTCTTTATTCGGCGAACTTACTAGGACAGTTTTAGAGAACCGCTTCCGCACATCCTATAGCTACGATGGGCACTCCGGTACGAACTTCGCATATGCGAGTTTTCTGCGGCAGCGCAGGCGCTGTTCGCATCGGACGGCACATTGTACCGCATATCGGATGTTCCGAAGACGGTTCCCTAAAACTCCCTAATACCAAACACAGAAAAAATGACCGTTTGACATTCCGCCCCGGTTATTGTGGCACTACCATAACCCTGGTGGTTACAGGCGAGGTTGATTTCGCCTTCTATTAAGCAGAGCCTCTATATTCGGGGCTGAAATCAGCATTAACTCAGCGACGGCTGGTAAAGCGACATGCGACAAAAATATAAACCGCAGCTGAAGCCTTAATAACTGATGATACATTTTTTCTGGTAGATTGCTGTTGTAGTCATTGCATACCAAGCCCTCGCCTGTGTTTTGTCAAAGGCTCGAGCCAGTTCTGAGCTTTCAGCGTTCCTACCAATCGACCGCACATTTTTTTTATTTTTCACTTTGGTCGCACCTCATGAATAAGGCTGTTTATGCGGAAGCTTCAACACGGTACTACTCTTTCAACAGCTTCGTTCCGGTTCGTCTCCTTGCCAGAATTACGGTGCCGGATATGTTGCACCGCCAAAGGTGGCGGGGCTACGATGGCATCTCGCTTGCGGTGCATTGCATGTTTTCGTTCTTACTTTTACTGCCCCTCAATAAGGAAAAGGTGAAATTTTTATTGCATTATTTACTCGTCATTTTATGTCGTTGTGGTGAATAATCGTATGTCCGACAACAGTTTTGTTTACAAACGCTACTACCGGAACACTTTGTCTCCACTTCATATAAAACTTCCACGTCATAAGCTAGCTGTATTAAAAAATACGTTGTAAAAACAAATACCGTATATCTTTTGTGTCTTTGGTATATCGTCGTCTGGTGTTTCAGGCGTAGTGGGCCACGCTGCCTCCGGAGCTCTCGTTCGTCGCTTTGTTGTCGTTTTGGTCGTGACCCTTAGAGATTTTGTTGCTGGGAACAATTAAGAGTACGATTTAAAAAGCGAGACATGTCTATCACATTGCTGCATTCAAATTTCCCAGTGTTTGTAAGTCGACGTTCACGGTGCCAAGGTGCAAGCTAGAAACGGAATAGCTTAAGCAAGTATTACTTCTAGTGCAGTCAAAATGGTCTATTAACCTACAAATTAATCGATTATGGTTTTAATAGCGATTATTTTCAACAGACTGATCGAAAACAATGTTGACGAACAAAAAAAAACGTAAAACTGAAACGCTTTGATAACACATACAAGGAGGGGTATTCCTGTATGAATGGCAACATTTAGGCGCAACTTTTAACCGAAAGAAAACTGTAGGGGCGGGATTTATGCTCCAGGTAAGTTCAGAAGGTCCTACCTGTCCTGGCCATTTCAAAGTGGCGGGTGCTCGTTTGTTGCCGCAGAAGACAAATGCAAGCAATCAGAGGAGGCCACTGTTGCCGCACACCAGGGTTAGGCAGTATCGCCTGATACAAATGTATCGCGATAGTTTTCAGGAAATACATTTTATATTTGAATTTTTGTATCGCAATACATTTATTTTCACCAGTATCTGTATGCCTGTATTAAAATACATTTGGAATGTCTTTTTTGTATCGCGATACAATCAGGATGGAATGTATTTCGTTACATTTCTTGAAAATGCTCCCCTCGAAAAAGAATATAAATCCAATTTTAACAAGTTTCGAAACTGCCTTAAAGGCGTAGTATATGAGATTTTGTTCTCGTGTGGGAAGGTGTACATGGGTCAGACTGGCCGGTGTGTGAACATGAGATTGAGAGAAGATGCACTGTCCCTGAAGTCATCACCATCGGGACCTCGCTCTACACGTATGAGATGGCAACTGTACTCCCTTATTCCATCGAAAAAAAAATCTGGGAGCAATTCAAGAATTTTAACGAGTTTGGGAACTGCCCTAAAGAAGGCTTACGTAGTATACGAGATTTTGTTCTCGTGTGCGAAGGTGTGCATAGGGTCGAACTGGCCGGTGTGTGAACATGAGATTGAGAGAAGATGCACTGTCCCTGAAGTCATCACCAGTGGGACCTCTCGCTCTACTAACGTATGAGATTGCAACTGTACTCCTTATTACATCGAAAAAAATCTCAATGTAATTCAACGATCAATGAACAATAAAAAAATTATAAGGCGCACCTGAAGAGGGCGCATGCATCAGTGCACCGTCGGTAGCCTTATCGGCGAAGGAGCTGCTCTAATTACAATCTTTTGTCTGAGAACTTCGCTTAACAAGATTAATATTCAGAGGCCTCTTTTTTCTTTCTTTTCCTTTCTTTCGTTTTATTGGAGTAGGTTTTCCTTCCAATTTGTTTTCGCCAATTATTTGCTTTTGTTTATTTTTCTGTATATATATTAGCGTAAATTTTTTAATTTTTCATCCTGCTTCTGTTTTTATTTATTATTTTAAAGTTATAAATAATTAAAGCTTTCCTTTATCTTAGTTAGTCTTCTTCCTCGTTTCGTATATGTCTTGTACTTCTGCTCTATCTTCCGTTGATTATTCACTTAATATCAGTTGTAAGTCAGGCTTGTTCGTGTCTGTGTCTTCCACTTGTCCTCGTGTTTAGCGCTACGTATATTTGTGTAATGCATAACCAACCTAGCCCGTCACATGATCTTAATACCGTATTTACTTAAGTAATAGCCGTACTGTTTACGAAGAAAACCTGAGGGTTCGCTTTTCCGCAGAGCACGCAGATTGCCAATCACCGCGATCGACCGCATGAGTTCCAGCTGCTAACAAGACAGAGACAACGTCTTTGTGCCAAGATTCCATTTGTGAAGATTGCATTTGTATGGAGAACCGTGTTCTCGATCTGGTTATTCACTATGTTATTTATGCCAACGCATTGAATGGCTGTATATGTCTTCTGTGGAAAAGTAGACTCAGGGCCTTGTTCATGAATAGTGCGGCTATTACTCGAGTAAATACGGAACTATAATTATTCATCGTGCGATCGTCATCGAGGTCATCGGTCTCACCACTGCACATGGTACAAAATGAAACAACCACAGACTGGATACCATGAGGCGACTACACGCATTAAACTGCGTCTCGGCTCCCGACCAGATATCCAATCCCCCATCCTGAACATAACGATCTGGCCTCGGCGGCGCATGCATGTTTTCAAGATCTACTTAGTGTACGCTTAACACCAAATCCCTGTGGCCCCGGGCGACGTGCCGAAGACCGCGATCATCATCGCCATTCGGACCATATGAATTCGTCTGCAGGCCGTTTGTTCTTCGGAATGTCGCCCAAACCTTTCAGAGGTTTATTCAAAGAAACTCCGGGGACAAACCTTCTGCCGTGGTTATGTCGACGACCTTCTCATCACGAAGCTCCTAGATTGCCGAGCTCGAAAAACACCTCCAAGCTGTGTTCGAGCTTCTCCAAACCTACGGCATCATCATCAACACTGCCAAGTGTCAGTCCGGTCTAGGTGTGCTGAAGTTCTTGGGAAACCGCATTGACTACAAAGGCATCCGTCGAATGCCTCTTTCGAAGGTTAAGGTGATCCGGTACTTTGTTCGCCGTTTAACAAGACGCCACCCAAGCAGCACATTGCGAGCCGGGCCATCGCTGCTTCAGGCGCACTATGGCCAACCAGATTTCTTTGATGGCCAAAGCCTGGTCAAAGTGCTCCGGCAACAGCAGTGTTTTGGTCCTCGTCTGGTGACTTGCCATTCACTTTATGCCGGGGCCGCTGGCCATTCACTTTAGGCCAATGACTGGCCATTCACGTTTGGCCAATTACTGGCCATTCACCTTTGGCCAGCCACTGGCCGTCGCACTTTAGGCCAGTGCCATTCCCTTTTTGGCCAGTCACGCGGCCGGTCACTTTCGGCTGGCCAGTGGCCATTCACTTTTGACCAGCCCCTGGCCATTCGCCAGTCGGCACAGCCATTGCACTATTGACTCGGGCCAGATCGCTCGGCCGAAAGTGGCAGTAGGTGCTACACTTCATACGCAGTGGTGCTTTTCGCGAAAAGGTGGACAAATTCTATATTGCGAAAACTGCGCGTCGCACCAAAAAAACGTGGCGCTTTGCGTCCTGGCCGGGGCCCTTTTGGAAAAATTATCAAAGTTTCTCCGAGGCAATTAGATTGTCAATTATTTTTCTCACAATTAACTTTTTAATACTAGGTTTTATGGGCATAGGCCTGAATTAGAAAGCTGCTCAGCGTCATAGAAAATACTCAAATCATACTAGAGCTGCGGAACTGATAAGTGCACGCGTGCATTTTGCGGCTTTCTGAAAAACCGCACAAATTCGACAGGTTTTAAGCTTCGGTGTGCTATCGGAGCGCATCTCCGGTCCCGGCGGCGCCTCGCCCCGTGGAGAGTTAGTGCAACCAGCCTCTACTGCGTCGCGCGATGATAGCGCAGCAGGAGGTTGGATACTACCTGCCTCCACGGGGCGCGCTGCGCCAGGGGCTGAGATGCGCTCCGATAACAAACCGGAGAACAGGCCCATCGACTCGTATGGTTTCAGCGCCGAGAAATGCTTCGCGTGCCTCCTATCATTCTGCAATTTGTTGATTTAGTGTTTTTTGATGACGATTGAGGAATTTCCTAATTGAAACCATGCCCTTAAACCCAATATTAAAAAGTTAATTACGCAAAATAAATTAACAATATAATTATCTCGACTCTTAATAATTTTCTCCAAATAGGCCCCTGGCCCCAGGTCCAAAACGACACAAGCCTTTTTTTTGTGCGACGAGCGAAGCTCTGGCAATATCGAATTGGTCCACCTTTCGTGAAACACTCTGTATAATTTATCACGGTATTTTAAGCCACAAAGAAACTCAGAATACTGTCAAGAATTTCGGTTTGCTTGAGAACTCAACCCCAGAAACATTTACATAATGACAAGTGAAGCTGCGCTGCAAGGTTGTCAATATTTATCAAAATTTTTTGAGTTCTACGTC
>JAZHYW010021102.1:0-14067 GCA_037355805.1 Ixodes ricinus | reverse complement strand
GCATGCTTCGTTCGGTTGCGTATTGCTCACGTGTCAGGACTAATGCCTGCATCATCGCAGTGGGATAGTCCCGTCGAGTGCCCTTCTCACCGAGCAGCCGCGTACAGCTGAAAAGCAATGCCCGCGAGCTTCGAGGGTACTGCTATTTTACAGCACACGGGTACTCTGCGAGGAGCACCCTCAACGGGGGCCAGCCCTCACGCGACGAACAAATGATACGAATTAAGCGAAAATGCCACTTGAATTGAGCAGCTTATAAATGCATCGAAAACATAGGGGGAAAACCAATATATATAAATCAGCCCAAATTAACCAGGAGTACGAAATATCCGAGTCTTAGTTATCGCGAGATCGCTGCAAGCTCCATTTCACCGAGAGTCCTACCGCAGCCGACGCGGCGAAGACAATCAAGCAGTGCCGAAAGCGTGCCGTCGCGACGCTCATCTTTGTGGGAACGCCATCACCAACTTAACCAATCGCGAACAGAAAAAAGGCGGGACCTCGGCGCATTTACTGTGTGCGATTGGTGCAGCCGACGATGGCAGACGCACAGAGAACAACGAGCAAGGCAACGAGCAAGGCAACGAGCAAGGCAACGAGCGAGAACGAGCAGGACGAGCAAGGCAACAGCAGGAACGCGAGCAAGGCAACGAGCACAGGGACGACACGCTTCTGGCGCCGGTTGACCGGCACTGTAGGACGGTAGCACAGCCTGTGGTCGGACTTCGAGAAACAGATCATAGCTCCCAAAAACGCTGCGACTGGAACTGTCCACAGAAAGTGGACACGCCCATGAAAAAAGCAAGGGAGGGCGTATTTATGCCAGTCTCTGTACACAGCACAAAGTTTGAACTGACGAAAGCCTCTTCTACTTTTATGAAACAAAGCGAGATTAGTGCCTTCGACGAAGGAAAAAACCTGAGAACTGCTACGCACCGTGATGGTGGTTCCCGGTTGGATGACGTGGGTCCGGTGGAACCGGAAGGTGAACTCGTCGTCGCCGGACTTGCGGTCGATCCGCCAGCCGGCCAGGGGAACCTCCTGCAAAAATATCGAGGGTGCGTTTGCGAGCATGGTTTGACCGTCTCTTACGGGAGTGGAGCTTGCTTCTTGGTGTTTCGAGCCCAAAAAGACGAGAGCGTCCCAAAGTTTCTCGCAAACAGAGGGGCCAACAGAGCCGGCAATCTTGTACCGCAATTCGAAAAGCGAAGTCGAGTCCAAATTGTTCTCCGGAAACTTGCACAGGTTCCTATCTCACTTCAAAATTTTAAAATGCTGCGGATTGTACCCCAGCTTCGAAGTTAACCGAGAGTGAAGCTTTCGTTTCATTTCCACCACATACCAGCTTGCTCCAATTTGTCGAGATTCGAGAGAAAACTGCTTCGGTGAAACTAACTGAATGTGTTCAATCGTTGCAGACGTCTGCGAGTAACGCAAACGAAAATAAAGCGAATCTAAACAAATGTCATCTAACATTATCTCAATCGAAAGTCTGTTGTCATTTAAGAGTTATTTCCAAATACACTGAAACTAAATGACAACACAGTCTACGAATAACAATGCCCCTGCTCCTTAGGATAGGGGAAGGAGTTGGTAGCATAGAAGTATTAAAGTACCGCAGCTTGTGCAGTGAAAACTCGTGCTGCAGAGCCCAGGGACCGTGGGCTCAATCCACACCCCTGTCCGTTCCAATGTGAATGGGCATTGTACTGGCGTGCCAGCCTTGTGTCACTACTGCGCGATGCACTGGCTAGATTTCTCGTCTAGGGACAGACTACTTTCCGCTGTATAGACATACGAACACCACAATTACTTTGGGTCGGGAAAGAATGCAGAAGACAAACTCTGTGTTAAACTTCATTGTACCTGAAGTCAAATGTAGCTATGCCACGAGCCAATAAAGTTAAGTACATACTGCAACAATTTTCAAGCAACTATTTTATTGTCTAAATGTCAAGCATGTTTCGGCCACACCAGAGAGACCAATTTTCTGCTCTTAAAAGACACCAACACATTATTGAAGACAAAATAAACTGAATGTTGTCATGTTACTGAACCCAAAAGCAGCGCCGCTCCGCGGAAGTACTGCGGCAAGCTACAAGCGCACAAGTCCTGTCAAACTTTGCTGAACTGGATTTCCCTTTACTCCTGCACCTAAGCAATTCCTGCAGAGAGCAGGGAGGGACAACGAAAACGACCAGGTTGTAAGGAGTCTTGGCAGCTCTTGAGACTCGTTGCGTTGGTGACATCACGGTTTTCTTGACTGCATGTTTGCGAGCTTCGCCACTTGGTGGTGGCAACGCATCACAACCCGACCGTTTCAGTTGCCCCTCCCCACAGGCGTTGAATAGGCGCGGGAGAACAAGGAAATCCGGATCTGTCCAGTTCGACAGGGCTCGCGTTTTGGTGCGAGCCCTGTCATTCTGGAGTCTTTTCGAGCGAACAACTGGCGCCTCCATGGTGTGGCCAACACGTGGTTGACGTTTAGACAATAAAACTGGAGCTAGAATATCGTTGCAGTATTGCATAGAATGTGCTGCGACCTCACACTTCCGAGTATATCCGCCTGCATTTGTTTCAGCCTTTTGTTGTGCTCCGACGTCCAACAAGACAATGTTTGACTTTGTGCGATTGAAACATGATTTCCTTTAATGTCACAGGCTTCAAAGCATTGGCCTTACAGCTCCTAGACAAGGCTGTGTTCTTTTAATTCTAAACGTTGTCGTCTAAAGAGGCAAACGTGGGACATGGATTGAGCAAGTGCTACGTCAGCTTTTGACGAAGACTCGTCTAATCTGAGAGAACCCGAGTGCCGGCCGAGACGCCATTGCAACACTAGTGGCGAACTCATGCCCCGCGTTTGCCTCTTCGGGAAAAAAAATTCGGCACCACGGCCTTGCCCAGGAAACAAGTAGGGGCGGTAGATGGCAGAAGAGAGCGACGTCAGCTAACCTTCGTTCCCTTGTTTTTCACAATAACGTATTTTCCGTCTGGGCAGTGGTCCGAGAATCTCCAGGTCCCCCTTGGCGGATGCGGAGACCTGCACGTCGGAGTTCGACTGCTCCTCCCGGTGGGACAGGAAGGTCCTCTTGCGCTTGGTGCCTCGGAGCAGCGGACTGGTGTACATCTCTGCCCCGCTGGTAGATGCGCCTGAGAGGGACGAAATATCATTCGCATCTCGCACGGTACACAGCGTGTGGGAGACACGGTTAACACGTTGCTCGCCTCCGTTGCCCGAGCTTGACTGCGCTACATGACGAGCGAGTCGGACAAAATGCGTCCCTTCGCACGCAAGGTTGCGATGTCATTGGAACGACCACAACATTGCTGCTTTTCGCGGTGTACTTTTTATGGGCGCTGGTGGTCACTTTTTACTGTTCACGTTAGTTTCCCAAATACGTGCCTTCTACACTAGCAGTTTTGACGACAGCCCTTTTAATTTTAAGAAAAAAAAACTGCGATCACATGTGTGCGCCTACAATGCCGTGCCGGGATCCTCCGTGCAAAGAGCAGACAACGTAATGTGCAAGACTTCTCTTCTGGGTGGTGTTGGTAGGTGCCTGAAAAGCGTCTCCGCAAGGGCGACGGAGAAGTGTAAAAAAAAAAGAGGGCAATGGGTTAGGCGAATTTTTCTGTCGTGACGAGTCGGAGTTGCTTCTAAAGGCTCGCCAACATCATTTTTACGCATTGTGTAAAGAGAACCAGGACGGGCGAGGTTTTCCTACTCCTTTCAAAGAAGTTCTTTGTGTATAACAAAGCATCACCAGCAATGTGGCCTTATCGGGACCACCACGTTCCAAAGTGGCCGAAATACATGGAACCTTTCCCTCTAGATCATTTATAAGAGTTAATACAATTTTCCACAGGGAAATGTTGCATGCATTTGGGCCGCTTTGGAATGGCTGTACCCAAAGGGCCCAGATCACTGGCGATGCTTTCAGACAAAGAAGCAAGAAAGCATCAGTTGCAAGGTCTGCACCTATTTCAGCTTTGCTTAGTACTTGCACAAAGGAAAACACCGACGTATGACATTGTATAAAACAAAAAGTTTACAAGCGCCCTAACGATTGTAGTGGCAAAAGCTCAGCCAACCAATTGTCTGCTCTCGTTCTCCGCCCTTCTGTAGCTTTTTTCTCATTTCTCTCAGGATTACTGACCTCAGCGCTTACGCGATTCGCCGCGCTCTGCTCCCACCTCGAACCCCCTCCCCGAGATCCTCACATCAACTCTTACGGACTCACTGGGCGTGATGTGGAGGCGGGACTCCTCGCCCTCCAGGAGCTTGCGGTAGGCGGCGATCTCGAGGTCCAGAGCCACCTTGATGTCCAGCAGGTCCTGGTACTCCCGCAGCTGGTCCTCGATCTCTGTCCGCAGCCGGGAGATTTCTTCCTCCTTGGCCATCAGGGCCCGGCCGTGCCACTCCCGCTCCTGGTCCAGCAGACGCTCCAGGTCTCGCACGCGGGCTGTCAGGGACAGGTTCTGCGGTGGGAAGACTCAAGTCACGGACTCTTCCCCATGTTCCTACCGGGAGTCGTTCTGCGATTTCTGCCCTGGCCCGATCCGGCCTGGGAGCTCCTCGGTCACAACAGCGTGCAAAGTCCACGACATCATGAAATGGTCATTCACGCTCTCCACCTCAACGTGATAGTCAAGCTGATCCACCTCTCCTCCACACGCCCGAAATGCCGAGAGGAAACAGGTGGAAACAAGGTGACTACCAACTAAATCGCATCTCGCACCGTCAATATTGCTCTAAAAAATTTTTATTTTCGCATAAAATTTATGTTTTGACACGCATGTCCCCACCAGAATGTTTTAAAAAAAACTTTTCAGTGGCCCTTTAAGGTAATAAAATTAAATTAAATTTTAACAAAGCATTTTAGCCAGTTGTACACGAGTTCAATTTAAACTAATTAGGTTTGTACTTCAAGTGTTGGAAAGAATTGCAATTAAACTTTAGTGCGAAATATCTCAAATTGCACACAGAAAGATATTTAATTATATGAAAAAATTTAAGTAAAAATGAAGGGGCATGATTCTTAAAACAAATTTTAGATGCTACATTGTATACGTACAATATAGAAATGTACATGTACAGTGTACGACGCAACAGTACGATGGCTAGGATGTACGATACATCGAATCCATCGGATGGATGGATTGACAGGTATGGCTGAACTAAGGAATCTGGTGGCGGCTTGCAGCACCTGGCAATGAAATAGCCAAGGTTATCGACTGAGGTTTCACCTTCCGCTAAACCTAGCGTCGCCGTAATCTTTGGCACAGCGCGGCACAATTACTGTCGATGTCACGCTTTTGGCACCGCCAGGCGCAGGAAATTGTGAATGGATCAAAATGGCGCGGCTGTGCCACCCCTGGCAAGCTTCCATGAAATGTCAAACTGGAAAGCGACCAGCTGCACAACAGGAGTAGGCCACATCCACTGCTGCAACACCGCCACGATCGCGGAGGGCAACGACGCGACACTTCTACGACGTCATTGCGTGGAAATCTAGAAGCCATTTGTTAGGACGTTGTAAAAACACCGGTTGGAGGCTTGCTCCAGGCACCATACCTGAACTATCTGTGTACGTTGGGCATTTTGTTGATGTAGATGCCCAACATTTGTTGGGCATCTAATGATGTCCAACAAATGTTGGGCATCATTATAATGTTGGCATCTAATAATGATGTTGGGCATTTTGTTGATGTAGATGCCCAATATTTGTTGGGCATCTAATGCCCAACAAAAGTTGGGCATCGTTAGACTCTAGACTGATTTACAAGCGCGAATGACTGAGAAGAGAAGAAAGGGACAGGACAGAGCACTTACTTACAACTGTCAATTTAATAGAGCATGTAGACAGACAACGTGGAAGTGAAAAAGGAGAAGAGAAAGATAGAAATAAACTCTCAGCTGCCACTAAGACAAATATTTGGCTTTAGAAATAGAGATAAAAATTATTTCAAGTTGTAACGACATGGATGCCGCAGAGCACCATATCCCATGTCGGCACTCTGAGGAGAAAATGTGCGCTACAGCCCATGCCAGGCGTCACGAGTAGTTGATTCACTGTGCGGCCAGAAAGTCTATCTTGAAGGCAACGGTGAATGGATCAACTGCTCATGACGCCAGGCATGAATTGTAGCGCGCCGACATGGGATATGGTGTTCTCAGCAACCATGTCATTACAACTTTGTCTTAAAGTATATTCTTAAAATAATGTTTATTTCGATTTCTAAAGCTAAATATTTTGTCTTAGTGGCAGCTCAGAGTTTATTTCTATCTCTTCTTTTTCACTTCCACCTTGTCTTTCTCTAAATGCTCTATTAAATCGACAGTTATAAGTGAGCACTCTGTCCTGTCCCCTTCTCAGTCATTTGCGCTTGTTAATTCACAGTCTAGATGTTCAGCCAACTAGTCTGTCCGCGCCAAGGTCTGCCCAGGTCTGTCCGCGCAATTAAGCCTGTGAAACCTATACTTGAAAGAAACCTTAACCCCAATGCATTCTGCGGAAAAAGGAAGACGTCCCTCACCTGCGACTCTAGCTCGGAGATCTTAGAGTTTAGCCCCTCGAGCCGTGACTTGTACGCTCTCATTTCCTCCATCTTGGTGGAGCTGTCCGTGGAGCGCTGCTCGAGCAGGCTCTGCAGGTCACGCATCTTGTTCTCGTAGATGTCCTGCATCTCCTCCCGGTTGAGCTGCATCTGAGACTCGTACTGTTCTCGCAGCTCCATCAGCGTGTCCGCGAGGCGCTGCTCGTACCGCTCCTTCAGCCGCCCGTCGATCTCCGTGATCTCAGTCTGTTTGACCACGCGCACCTCCTGGAGCTCCTGCATTGAGCAATGGCACCCACGCCAGGGCAATGGCAGGTTTAGGGGGAGGGGGCATGGATGTCGTTCCCTTGAAGGGGTACTCTGGCATTGTTTTCGTAGTGCCTAATTGCCTGGAAATTTGTTAAACACGCCAACAAACACCACTGAAAAAGTAACCCAAATATTGTGCCGAAATAAAGAAAAACTTCAGCTATTGAACTTACAATTTTGATCCTCACCTCGTCTTTCAAAGAGAGTCTACTGGCAACAATGAAGAAATGACCTCAGGGGAAGGCAGGGGTTCGCTCTTTGGGCTGTAGACTATTCCCAACTGATTGGTTTCATGGTGTCAAACGAATGCTTTGGAAGCTGGCTCCAGTCCCTGCCCAGCAGCACAGAACGAATGCTGGGCATAGTCCATTTCTAGACTGCCCGCTCAACCTGCAAGCCTGCCTTTCCCCTGATGTCATGGCATTGAAAAGCGAGGGTATATTTGAATCTTGGTTTTGGAGTCATTTTAATTTTCGATTTCAACTACTATTCCGAATTTTGAGACACTGAATAGCATGCCGGAAAGGGTAGAGGCCAGCGATTGCAAAAACAGGTACTTGGGGTAGCTAAAAAAAAAAAAAAAACATTGCCGGAGTACTCCTTTGAAGGGACACTAAATCTAAACAATTTTCTTTTCTACCTGGTTAAGACAAACACGTCTTAAAAAGCTTTTGTAAAGAAAATGTTTTTATTTGCCCAAGTTGAGATACGAATTTAGACTTGCGCGCACAACCGAAATTGTACCGCTGTACGACGATGATAGCATTTTCCCTGAACTAGTATGCGCTCCATGGTCCAGCAAACTGAGCGCATACAAGTTGGGTACGATCGAATGGGCGATGGAACGAATTGTTCCATCGCCCGTTTCATTAAGGCATTCTTGAAGGCATTCTTGGATTAATTCGTGGACAACTCTGGCCGATACATCAAATACCAAAAATTCCCTTGTGAATGTTTACCCAAAATAAAGAGATAACTTGTGGAAACATGGGGCGGGCTATCTTTGGGAATGCCACAGCAATTTTATCAAAAACTAGCGACGAACACCGGGACTATAAACAATGCTACACGGAAAGCTCCACGAATCACGGACGCAGCAAGTTTGCGTTTCACGATGCAATAAAAATGCAAGAATTCGCTACAAACTTTCTGTCACGGGAAAGGATACCGTAGATTGTGGATGCAGCAGATTTGAGTTTCATAGTGCAATGACATGCAGTAGTCTGCTACAAACTTGCCCGTCACGGAAAACGTGTCGTGATGACCACTTATTTGTGTTTTTGTCTGCAGATTGTAGACAAAAATGTGGGAAACTGATACAAGCTAGCATGTCACGGGAACGGAGCACACTACAGATTGCAGATGCAGCAGATTCACATTTCACGATGCAGTATACACGCAGAAAAAACTATCACGGGAACCGATACCTCGATATAGGTCAAAGCTAAAGTTGTGGAATTTGCGGGTTCCAATTTCCACGACGCGGTGGGATGTCAATGCAGATTCCAATGTTTTTACATTTTACCAGAATTGTTGGCAGGACATTTCTTGTGAGAGTTGTAGGCATTTCGCGAAATTCAGGTCCTCGCGAAAGTTGCGTCGTTTACAGTACTGTGCAAGCAGATTGCAGACAAAAAACGAGGAAACGCACTACAAATGTGCTTGCCACACGTAGCAATCCCACGGATCGCCGGTTGACGCGATTCTTGTCGACAGGAATCGCATCGACCACGTGATCCGCGTGCTGTCGATGGAGTTTTTCCACTATGAATATTTAGCTAGAAAAATTGGATGGGCTATCTCTCGGAAGGAGAGTATCCTCACAGGATTTTATGGCATCACATCACTAACATTAGAAAGGAGGACGCTTTTGAAAATACAGTTTCTTGCATAGCTTTACTCACTAAATTCACGCAGCTGCCCATCAGACTCATCATCATCAAATTCACATGCAACAAAATTTTAAGAGCATTTGCGGGTCCTCCTTCCACATGCGCCCCATTGTCCGGAAATTCTAAAAAGCTCCTAGGGAAGCACGCTTACTCAGCAACGTTTCATTCTGATGCTCACCTTCTCGTAGAGGGACTTCTGGAAATCGAGGTCTTCGGAGAGCGTTCTTGGCCTTGTTCCGCAGCTCCGACGTTCCGCAGCGTCTCCGCCTCCAGCTCTTTGCGGAGCTTCTCAAGCTCCTTCGCCATTGCGTCCCGCTCTGCCTCTGCATCCTAAAGAGTGGACCAACAAAAATGAAAGGGCCTTGCATCAGTTCTGGACCGTGGGCAGGGATATGGCACACAGACTGTGGTCACCAACGAGAGACGAGTGCTGCCGTTGCCACCTGGTCAGCAACTGTACTCCTTTTACTTAAAAGTATACTTTTAAGTTCCAGTTAGACTTCGCCTTTCTTGGAATGCACAATATCTATGACTGCGCAACCCGGAGTCTAGAAAACTCTTGACAATTTCTCTACACGTAGCTTTGTAATTTGCAAAGGAGATTCCAGAAAGAGGAATATACACATCCATGCACATACTGTCACATAGCTTACGCCTAAAAACTATGACCACAAAAAAAAGATAGCTTTGTTTAGATACTTTGTTCAAGGCAACGAGTGTGCGTTAGCACTAATATACAGTTCCTACCTCAATAAGCAGCCCCCACTCTTACACAGTATAAGTGGAAGTGGGGTGGGGGTGTTACTACACTACTTCAGGGTATCTAACAATTTATTATTTTGAAATTCCCCGACTTTTCCAAGTTTTCCTTGGCAATTTCAGATGAAATTCCCTGACCACTGTAGATGCGGTTAAATACATAAGACCATTACAACACAAGGCATTGAGCACTGTGAGGATTATTTTGCATGGGCTTAATCCATCTTTCATATTCCGAAATATTCGGGTTCGTCCAGTCCGAATTAAATGAGCACTTGCCAACATAGTCAGTGAAAAGGCCACTTCCGAAAACACAATGTAAACACTACGCTCGACCACACACGTCACTAACCGAAGGGCAGCGTGGCCGCCAGATGCACACTTTCGGGTACTTTCGGCTTAAGGCTTGGATTGGGGTCTACGGCTTTTCATTTGTTATTAAATCTAGTAGCTCTAACTGGATCTAGCCTAGTTTCGCGCCCTCAATCCAATCTAATCCAAGGCTTGGACTGGATTTGTCGGCTCTTCCCTTTGCATCGGGTAGCACAATCTACATTAAGTGAACCGAGCCTGCGCTCCACTCTAAGCCGAATTTATTGCCTATTTTTCTGCGCCTAAGTCCTCAAATCTTTGCTCAGGGCACTCAACCGTGTTTCCGGCTCATTTTCCCTGACTTGAGCTCGTTTTCTGACCATATCGCTGACAATTCACCGATTTTTCCCGGTAATTAAAATTTTCCTGACCATTCCCAGTTTTCCCGGTCGCTAGACACCCTGCTACTTGGTCCACTCCATTCGGAGGGGTGGGGTGTTACCACACCATTTACTCCCTCCACACTACTGCATCAAACGAACAGCTGCACTCTGCCGAGACATTTTCTACCACAACCATGCTACCGTGTGACGCAACGCCAACACGAGCAACCAAGGTCCGTGCAGGGTTTCCACGCAAGGCTGTCGCTTCATAAGTTTAACACAATCCAAGACCAGTCCAGAAAAGCGATAGACGTACCGCCAGTTACCTCCAACCACAACGAAAAGTAAGCCAGTCGGAAAACGCAGCAAGTCGACCACGCAGAAGACAAACGACGGTTAACGTAAAAACCAGCGTTTGGTGGCCTTCCTTACCTTGAGTTGTGCAAGGACCTGATTCAGGCGTCCCTGGAAGTCAACGTTTTGAGACTCTAGCGATGTGACCCGTCGCTCAGCTGCGGACCACTCACGTTCTCGTTTGGCGAGTCTGACGGGGTTAAAAGAAGTTGCAAACAGATGCACGTCAGTGAACGGTGTCAGCCAAAAGGCTGCTTTGCACATTTATGTGTGAAGGCCCGTTCACGCACTTGCGCTTGACTCCGACAAGACCGGTATTCAAGCCTTTGCGACGGCTCAACGACCGGCTGCATTGCTGCGCATCCGGTCGTAAGCCGTTCCAAGAGGCTTAATTAAAACCCGGTCTTGTCTCGGTCAGTCGGAGTCAAGCGCAAGTCTGTGAACGGGCCTTGAGTGCAATCGACTGCGTATAACTAGACTGAAGGTTTGAAAGTGTTTGCGTGACCAGACCTACCCCCAACCACGAGAAGTGGTCGCTCGTAAACATTGTCGGGATTCCTTCAAACACACGGTTAAAGATGGCTCTGGAAAGCTGGCATCGTTTTCAAAAAGTATTAATCTGAAATCGGTCATGTTATGCGAGAAAATACCGACGGATTGGTGACCGCAGTACACGGCTCAAAGCTAGTCCGATAAGCACTCAATCTTGTTTGTCTCAGTTTCGCTTCACATAAATACGTCTCATTTCAAAAAAGAAAAAGGAAGAAAAGAACTTAAAATTATGTATACCCAATAAAATGCTAGTCATCAGCGAGCCCCGACTGCAAGAACTGCGTCTACAGTTACGCATGCCTGGGGGCCGCCGTCACAGTTCAATTACGGAGAAAGTTGTCCAATGAAAGCTGTAGCAATAACTAGCGCAAGAACACTAATCAAGATTAGGTAAATATGAGAGGATAAAAACGTTGGGAGAGGGGTTCTCCATTTATCTCTTATATTTGTTCCTTTGGATTTGGGTAATCATTTACTATTGTAATTTTGTGCACGACACAAAATTTTAGGTAAAATTACAATGTTAAATTACAATGTTAACTAGAGAGAGCCTAGTACAAGTACACTTACATGCTTCATTACAAACAGAACTGGAACACTACAAATGAATTCTGAAAGACCATTGAAAGATCAGCCCTCTATTGCATTTGCCACATTTGTTTTTGTTCGGGGGAGATGCAATGGCAAGGGAATCAACAACCCCGTTTGTAAGCTGGTAGAGCGCAGGTGTTCGAAAGGTCAAAGCTAGAGTAAAACAAAGGTCAGAAACTCAAATAAAAAAGGACAAAAGAATCGTTGTTGGACCCTCCCAGAACTGGTTGCCATGGATGGAGCAACAGGTTTTGAATTTGTTTCACTTGGTAAAGAAAAGAGGCTGCCAGCTTCTTAGGCCGGGCAAACGATCGAAGACGCCATAATCGCTTCACGGGCCAGTGTAGGAACAACCTTACCCATGGAGACAACTTATCACTAACTGCTAACAAAAGGAATGCCTTGTGATAAATAGCACAAAGAGAAGTGCCGATGCGGACATGACACAAGTCCAGATAATAGCTTCTTTTATCATCACTCTTTTGTACGCAGTATGCAATGTGTCATGTACGTACTCTCATATTTCCGACAAGTAGGAATTCCACCCACTGCATACGGACATTGCTCCGGACAAGTTAATCTCAAAACTGCTAGCCAGTCTAGCCATTTCGCAAGCGTGGCTGCTACGTAAGGATGGAAATAAATAAAAATGTACAAAGAAACCTAGAGCTACTACTATTCTGTTTCTTGCGCGCATTGCGAAACGTAGACAAACACGCACACAAGAAAAGAAAAAAAGGAACGTGCTACACTGAAAAGAGGCGTGGCAGAAACGACACTGACGCCACATCCGGTCGTACCACCGCCACCTATGAGTCAAGGTCGGCGAAAACCGGCATTCAACAGCCGGCGACCGAATACTCAATAAAAAGTGCACTTTTTCAAAGAAAACAAGAAAATTTGAACAGCCTAATTGGGACAAGCGTGTGAAAAAACAATTTTTCCGCGAGAAAAAAATTTTTTACAGAAATATTTTTGCGTGAGACAGATTTTAGTTTGCGGCTATTTCGTCCGTTTTAAATCGCGCGCCACGAGTTGGGGTTCCGTGACGTTTAGCCCCAATTGGCTGCTCTACTTCTCATCGGCTAAGAGTTTGATTGACAGCTTAGATATTGGTTGTTAAACCTTTGTTATGTTGCAATTTCCTTTTGAGCGGCGTATTTTTACGTTTAAAACATAACCCGTGTAATGAGAGTCATTATTTTTTTGCAAAGGATTACAAGACTGGCACTTCTGTTTGAATTCATACCATAAGAAACAAGCTGCGCCAGTTTTGGTTTTGTTTTCAGTTTTAGTTTCGTTGTCGGCGTTCAAGTCAAGCACTCTATACAGCTTGTTAGAGTCTATGAAACCGTTTCCAGTGGACATACGAACTTCGCGACTCTCAGCACTAAGGAACAATTATGAAAAGCATGTTATGTTTATATTTAGAAAAATGATATTCATGTAAATCAAAGCATCACGGCAGAAGGCGGCTGAGCCAGTCACGGCACAAAGCCGGACTTACTCAACCGCCTTCTGCCGTGAATTCTCTCCGCCTCCACCAGCAGTGAGGTGCCCCCTCCTACGACACCTAAATTCGGGGTCCTCGCGCTGGAGTTTCTGCGTCGCCTAAGAGGGCGACGGACTCGGAATTGGGTACGGGTGTTGACGACGGCGTTCGGCTGAGACTGCGCCGTGCTGTCCCGTCCCTAGTGGCGCGGGGATTCCAGGGCTTGGGCTTCGTGTCCAAGTGATGTGGTCTCCACCCTCTCGTGTCCCGATGCTCCTTCGTCTTTTGTTTTTCTGTTGTTGTGTTTCATTTGAATCACCTTGCTCTGGGTGGCTGGCTATGCCTTATGCTTGCATAGACGTTGCACACCATCTGCTTTGCCTGCTTCGACAACCACCAATTTTTAAATTTCACGTGCATCCTCTTCGGCAAAGAAAGGGCCCAGTTTTCGAGGGACGACGTCCCCGAGCTCAGAGCAGATGCCATCTGTTAAGGAAGAGATCCCGGGCACGTCCGTTTCGATGATATCGGTTTATCCTTCCTCATCGTGCCGTTCATGATATCGTGGTTCTGCGCTCCTCTACTTCTATTTCCTCTTGTTACCTACTACCAGATCGCTAAGAATCTAGAACACCATCTTTGCAAGTGAAAATGGCTAGAAAAATGAAGAACCCGCAACGGACACAAACCGAAAAAACCTTTAGTAACTAGAAAACTAATTTAATTTTTATATTTTAATTGTTCAAGATTCATAGTGACGTGACAATAATTATTCAAATGACGAATATTAAGATTATAATTTACGTTACAGCCAAAACACAATTTAGACCCGGGGACTAGTGTTCAGCTGTGTAAGAACCCAAGC
>JAZHYW010021099.1:0-82135 GCA_037355805.1 Ixodes ricinus | reverse complement strand
GTCACGCACGTGGCACGCGCTGCTTAGATTATTTACAGCACAATACACCCTCCTATGGTTCCCCTTGTGACGTCATTACCTTGCAAACAACAAGTTCGATGGTGTTTGTAAATAGCATGGCGGAAGCTTGAAATCATTGCGCTCTCAAAGCAACACTGCCAACACCGTCAAAATTAAAGTTCTTTCATTCCTCTTATTTCCGTCGATGATAAATCCCTTTCCGACGTCATAGTCAGCGTTCGGCCAGTCGTGGAAGGCCGACCACAGCGACGCTTTCGGTCGCGCACGATGCTAATACTTCGTCTCACCTTAGCATGGACTAACCGCAAATGCTGTGCTAGCGCGAGCGGCTGGCCTTGACTGGCTTGTCTGAATCACTCGCAGCGCGAGCGCTCGTGCAGCCGCCGGAGTTTTCCTTCTAAGAAACTTGCACGCGCTTTTAGCACGCGCGGCTAAAAATAGCCCATACTAAGGTGAGACAAAGTATAGCCCAGTTGGTTTCAAACGTTTAGCGTTCCAGGACGCAGCATATTTTTTTTATATATTTCATTGACGCGGCACATGTTCGGGTATGTCTTTGTCACGAAAGATAAATAGTGCCTTTATATCTCTCGACCAATCAAAAGCTTCCATCGGATTGAGCATCCTTATCTCCAGAATGTTTTAGCTCTCTTTGGTTTCTCTGACAATTTTATTGGGTTACTTGAAAGTCTGTATCGCGGTATGTCTCGCAAGCCACGTGCTTCTTTTGTTACGCGGGGCGTACGACAGGGTTGCCCTTTGTCGTTGCTCCTTTTTGTACTCAGCCAGAATCCTTTCTTGCGAAGAATGCATGACAGTAAGAGAGTTGGGGAATTTCCGCTCTTCAAGGCTTGGCACAGTATCTGTCTCCGTCCATATGCCGACAATGTGTTTTTGTTATTACGTGATCCTGACAGTCTTTTTGGCGGTTGAGATCATTTTTTCAAGCTAAGCCGCACAGTCTTGAGCATAACTTAACCACGCCAAGAGTAAGGCACTGCGCTTTGGTTCTTTTCCATAAACCTCTTTGAATGCCGTTTTTTTGTTTTTTTTTCAACTATACGTGTTTTGGAGGTGCCTCTTCATCAAGGCGGTGTTGCGCTTCTTGCTTTGGAGGAGATATTCGACCAAGCCAAGAGCTGCGTACAAGTACCTTCTGGTTTTGAGCTTTTCTCCAGTGACAATTCATTTCTGATCAAATCGGTTTTATGCGCCAAGTTGTGGTACGCGATAAGGATGGCTCTACCGCCCCAGCTGTGGTGCGTAGGTTGACGTTCCCTGTTTTTAATTTTTTGGGGACGGAAAGACAGAACTCGAAGGCAGACCGGCGTCTCGCCTGCCGCGTTCTGGCGGTGGATAGCGTATGCCGTGTCTGGCAACTTTCTCGCGACTCCTGGCTCTAAAGTGTGTTTTGAATCTTTTGGAGGATACTGACAATGTAGGGCGCAGTCTTATTTTGTGTTGGTTGGGACACATGTGCCGTACCCTCGTACCCCGGGGGCTCGGAAATTTCTGTCCTGCAGCCGAGAGCCCCATGCCGCACTATGCCTCGATTTTCGCGATGCAAGGCCGGGTAAATGGAGAGTTACGCAACATCAGTGTCCTTGAGTCGCCCATATCCTGGGTCTGTGAAGCGCCTTGTGTCGCTGATGTGTCACCCCAATACCTGGCGCGGAGCGCACAGGTACAGTGCGGAAATCTGGTGTCGGCCGACGTGCCAATGAATCCGCGGGCGGCCGACACTGTATTGAAGTGCGACTGGAGCGTCCTGCCCACCAAGGACAAGTTATTTCGCTGGGGGTCACTGCGAAGGACCGTTGGCCGCATGCGTGAAGCCGCCATAACTTTAGTTCAAAGGAGGCAGGGACCTGTGCATGAGACGGCTTGTACCGTCTCGGGCTCTGCACGCGCAGATCTCCAGCGAGGTTGTCGCACGTGCAAAAAGACTAAAGTTCTCTCGATGCATTGCGTCAGCGGTGGCGTAACGAAACTGGCTGGTGAGATCGGTCTCTTGTGCCTCCACTGAAAGTAACGATCATGTTTTTGTGACTTATGTAGTGGCGTGAACCTTTCTTGGTTTGGTGTCGCGCGCTCTGAGCGGGTGTTTTCGCACACGAGGAAGTGGGAGCCATCGCTTCACCAGACTCCTGCTGGCCCTAACACCACAAGTATTTGGGAACATAGAAATCGAGTTATGGTACAGCATCGGCGTTTTAGGCCCCTGTTCCCAATGCCCAGAACGTTGCAGGTACGGTTAGCCGACCACCTAGAGAGGAGAGCTGTGGGAGCCCGGGGAGCAAGAGTTCCTGAGGCGATGGCACTCACGTTTCTTTGTAGTAAGCGGCAGTCGTGTTCTACTGTCCCCCACCACTCTATAGGGCGTATGCACTGGCCGCCATATTTGAGGTCATTGTTTAGAGTGGATGCTCAGAACGAGCTCACAATTATAGGTTGCCAAGACCGGCAATCTTGATGGTGCGGGGTGCGCGTTGCAAAATAACTGTGGAAGCTAGCCATCAGCACGTGCTCAGCATTAGCGCACACTGATATGGCCGCCAGTGAATACACCCTATAGGCCTCCTGCGCTGAAGCTTTGAACAAACTGTAGCGCCCTCGTTTTGAGTAGTACAAGATCGCCTGATCGAGCCTCGCGCTACTTATGGCACGTTGGTTGAGCTTTTTAACTCTGCCTGGTGCTGAAGAACGAAAAACACCTTTGGACGCCAAATATCGGCCAGACTCAACGCCGGAAGACAATCAAAAGTGCCAAATTCATGACACCACCGCTAGGGTACGCGTCCATTTTCACTGGGCGGTGACGTCGAAACACCTGTGTCGCGAGGCTTTCATTTTTTTTTCTTTGTCATGCTACTTTGGAACGCGTGAAACGGCATCTCATGGCTAGCGCTCTTACGTCTTAGCTTTGACGGCGTTCGGATTTTTGTTGTTTCTTTATATTTTCATCGTGAGTTCGCGCTCCGCACCAGAGCAGGCACACTTCTGCATGCCTGACAGTTTGAGACGCTCAAGTTTGTACTACCCAAAACAAGGCCTAACAAGTCCCTTTTCGCAGCACCCCTGGGCCACGCAGGAGGCCTATTTCACTGAGTAGGCGTCCAATTCACGGCGTTCAAGTGAACCGCCTCTAATCAAAGCCTGTGTGGCCTGCGTGCCACGTGCCATCTTGCAAGTGCAAATTTGTTTCTCGAATTATGTTTTAGTTCTTATGTAGTCTGAATGCCGGCGTGCAACTCATGCAACCTGTACATGTGGCCGGTCAAAGCCAAAATTGAACAGTAACAGTGGACGCTATCGAATGCAATAGTCGGGTTACTGCGAGATGGTGCCACCTGCCCTTGCGTGACACAACCTGGACGCGAATACGTGCAGCCGTGCTCTTCCCGCAGTGGCCGCTGCGGAAGAAATAGAGGCGTTGCAATCGCGTTTCTTTAGGCTCTCAAGTACTAATCGGAGACACTTTCTTTTAATCCAGGCTCCTATGGCCGTTTCCCAGCTGAGTACTCCAATTACGTTGCCCTCGGCAAAGCGCAAATGAGGGAACCCTAGTGTAGAGCACTGCACGGGCCGGAATTTCTAGGCCCGGCCCGACCCGGCCCGGTAGAAGCACGGCCCGGGCCCGGCCCGAGCCCGACGGAATATTTAATTTCTAGGCCCGGCCCGACCCGGCCCGGAAGTGACACGGCCCGGGTCCGGCCCGGGCCCGGCAGAATTCTTAGACAGAAGCTTGAGCCCGGCCCGAGCCCGACAAATTATTTTTAAATGTAAGTCCGAGCTCGGCCAGAGCCCAACAGGTTATATAAATGAGCCCGAAAATTTTTGCAGGCTTTAACCTAAAAACTGTTTAAGCATAAAGCAAACCTATTTTATCTGAATTTCTTTTAAACTTAGACCGAGTTTTTTTTGTTACACGATAATGATTACGATTTAGACGATGTATTTACGAGAATATGGGCGAAATACGCAGTTCATAGGTGATTCTGAAAAAACAAAAGTAGCCGACATTTTATTTCTGCATTCCTTGAAGAGATATTGGACATTTCGTTGTTCAATTCGTTTCACAGAGAACTTTCTTCCCTACATGTTCTTGTGAAGAAACAATCACAATCACATAAGTGCATCTTCAAAAGGCTGTATAAGCATAAAATTATCTATTGTAAGTTTAACTTTGGTGCCGTAGTAAGTCTCCCTGCACAAAGTGCAAAATCAAGCTCACGTTTTTTCTGCATTTTTTTTTTGCTTTTTTAGTTTGAAAAGCAGAGGGAAAAGACACTCATGTTGTACCGTGCGACTGAAGAGCCCTCCTTTTTTTGACCGCCCTTTCCCACTATGCAGGTGGATCCATACGTTTCCTTTTATCAACGTTAAAGCTTTCCAAATGCAAGACGTCTTTCTTCTTTTCTTTCTTAACGGCGCCGTAGAGATTTTGCATTTCGCTTGTTTTGTTTCATTGAACCTGAAAGATCACAGAGCACTCTTTTTGTTTTCAACAATCTAAAATTTGCGGCAGACGACTGCCCAGCCACGGCCCGCGCCGACCCGGGCCTGCCTGGGCCGGCACGGCCCGACAAAAATTTTGTTCCAGCCCGAGCCCGGCCCGGGCCCGAGAAAATGCGTGCTACCCGGCCCGAGCCCGGCCCGCGGGCCGGGCCTGGCTCGGGCCTTCGGGCTGGCCCGGGCCCGCCTAATGGGTGTCTTCCAAGTAGCGTCCAATGACCTAATTCTCAAAACCCGTGCCACGTGCGGCTTTTCGAACAGAGATAAAGATAAAGAAAGTGAATGCACTTTACTACCCTTGGAAGCAAATGGCGACGTAGCACTTGCTCGTGGTAAGCGTCTAGCGCGATCGCACAGCAATGGTTGGCGTTACTTGTGAGAAATGCGAGGCGTAAATTTTATCAGGGTACTTTAGGTGCAAGTGACTTTAGGTACAAGAGCCACTTGTGTGCTTTCAACGTTCCTGTCAAGCACGCGCGTTCGTGTAGTGCAAGCATCGTTCAGACATATAGCCTCCACGACGGAGCCATTGAGCACCCGGCATTCTAGATGTTGTTACAATTCAATATTAATTTCTCCTTTTTTTTCATACGGGTATGGAAAAACCACAGATTGCCCCACGTAGTTTTGGTTGATGCTCTCGCTACATGAAAGTTCGGGGAGACGAGACGCGCATTCAAAGCAAGGTGCTCTCGCTTATATAGCTCTCTCTCTCCAGTCCATATTAATTTGGTGTGGTGGTCATTACCTGCAGTAAAAGCGCGGGAAAACGGATACGACTAAGGCGTATGTATGAGAACTTTTAATCGTCCAACAGAAACTACTTTTTTTTTCAGCCTTTTTTTTTCTTCTGTCGCTTCACGTAGCTGCTAGTTATGAAATTTATTGCATCAGCTTCAACCACGCACCCACCTTCTTCAGTGCCTAGGTTGTTGCAGCATACTGAACAAAGGTCAGTTTAGCTAGATTTGTTCACATCGGTATAATACAAATCTTTCTATTGGTTTTCATTATTTTTTATTCCTTGTATGTTTTAACTGCAACTTTCTTCAGCCTTGACCAGAAATCCGCAGCGCTGGTTTCGATGACTTCTTCGTCCATGACATACGGGAGACATTATCATCGTCTGGAGACATCGTCGGCACTCGTTTCAACTTCTTTTTCATCCGTCGTAGATGTGATGTTAAATGAAGAGTTATTTCAGGATGTCGGCGTACACGTCGGGGAGGGGGCCGCGGTTAGAATTACAGGCGGATGGATCGCTACGAATACACCATGATTCCAGATGTCTTCTGGGGCCCCACCGTTGGTCACGTGCCAGGGTCACAGCGTTCACGAGGTTAAAAGTGTGACCAGTCGTCCAACAATGGTCCACCAGTTCAGTTTTTGATCTTATGGCATGTGTCGCTCTCTCCACGTCTCTTCTGTGCTCTCTAAAACGAGTACTCCGTTTTCGGTCGGTTTCTCCGATGTAACACTAGTCACAGTTCTGACAGTTCACTTTATATAAAATACCACTTTGTGACTCAGGAGGGGTGGGATCCTTTGGCTTAGAAATGAGGTCACGTAATTTTATATGGGGTTTGAAAGTTGTCCGTATACCTAATAGGAGGAGGGACCGGCGAATAGATTCTCAGACGCCTTTTACATAAGGTGTGGTCACCACGCCTGCTTTGGGATTATTAGTCGCTCTTGTTCTTCCTTGTTGCATCTGTTTACGCGTGTTTTCAATAAAACCTTGTGAATACCGGCGCCTCAAAAGGATTCCGACAACAGTCTGAGCTTCCCATGCTCGTAGATCTGAATTTGAAGGGAAATGTTCTGATCGGCTAATTAAAGTTCTTACAACAGCCCGCTTGTGTTCCACAGGGTGGTGAGAATCGAAACTCAAAATGTTACCGGTATCGCAAGGTTTACGATACACGGTGGTTTCAATATGACCGGTGTCACTTCGGCAAACAGGTACATCCAGAAAAGGTAGCGTGTTATTTTGTTCTACTTCTCGCGTGAACTGTACGGATGGTTCAATGCTGTTTAGGGTTGCATGGAAATCGTTGACGTGATCTTCATTCAAAATAACGAAAGTGTCTTCTACATTACGTTGATAGAATATTACAGGGCATGCTTTTACTTCTAACGCGGTTCGCTGTATGTGTTCCATCACGAGATTAGCCAAGATCACAGATACTGGACTGCCCATCGGGCAACCTTCAATCTGACGATAGAATTGTCCGTGGAAGGTGAAATGCGACTGATTGTTTGTATCACTCTGAACTACTAGAACAACAAAGAGACAACCTGACAACCGCTGAGATCAACCTGGCAGCTGTTTTCTTTTTTTCAATTCATTTTTTTGTACGTGTATTTTTTTTCCCTTGGCCTATAAGAACAAATACGAGTCCCCACCTCTGCAACCAGTAGAGAAAAAGAAGCCGAACTACAATCATGAATACCTTCACCGTTGCTCTCATGTTGAGCCTTGTTCTGACGACGCTGGGTATGGTTGCGGACTCACCTGTAAGCTATTTCAGCTATATTTTAATTGCATGACATTAGAGATTTCATCATTTTTGGTAACTGCTGATTGCATTGTGCAACGCCGGCAATTTCATAAACACTGCGCGGACAGTGTTTCATATACAATCTAGACAGCGCGCAACGATATGTTTTCCGTTTTGTATTCTTGTTCGAAGATAATTCAGGTAAAATTATGAATCGTCCCCTAACATTTTTTTTTCCTCGGAAACAGAAAGGTGAATTTTCGATTTCAGGTTTTGTTTTCAAATACACTATAATTAATTAAATGCATCTCAATCAATGCCGTTTCTTTTTCTTAAGCGTTGTTGCAGCGACTCAGCTGTGTTCTTATTGCTCGTATAAGGCTTCGTAGCTTACTTTTTGATGGTCTTTTCATCAAATCAACTTTGAGAGCATAATTCATAGCATAACACTCTCTCGTATCTATGATGTTGACTTTTCAACCGACTCCTAAATTAAAGTAACCAGGAAGTTTGTTAAACATTAAACGCCCTCTACATCTTATCACTGAACGCGAATGGGTTTCTCCAGAATACCCAACATAAAACATAACTGAACGTAACTTCCGAAACCACACTGTTTTTTTTTGTTTTCAATAATTTTAATACGTGACGAGATACCTATCAGTTTTTCATTTTATTTCGAATGAGTGTTGAGGTCACGGGACGCAATTTTTTCCGCTTAGTATAGCATGGAAACTGAAGTCATGTGACGTCACGGGCCACGGCTTTACGAAATGCAGCTTCACGACGAAATGCGCAGCAACTAGCCAAAGAAAGTTTCGCGTTAAGAGTCTTCCTTCCTTTAATCCTTTCCTATAACGAGAGCGCAGTAACAATGGTGGCTTCCTCTCTTCAGTCACTGGTGTTTCCGAGAGCATCGCAGGAAAATATTTGTGTGCCTGTTGATGAGGTAGCATCATCTTAAAAGCACCATTTTTTATATATTTTAGTTGAAACGTTGTTTTAATATTTTTGTGGATAGCAATGACTGATTCCCCCGTGTTCTGCGGGAAAGTTGACGAGCGGACATTTTTTAGACTGTATGTTCAATTTTACTTAAAGGTCGACAGCAGCAGACACTACGGCCCGACATGGCCAATCAAGCAGAGACAAAATAGCATCGTCAGAGCGCCCGTCGTATTTGATGCGTTTGTTACCAAAGACTAAAACGAATCACGCACAGAAAATGCGCGGCGATCCTGCGTTTTTTTTTTGTGCGTGCCTGGTTTTTGTTGCCGATAGCAGAACCACAAAAACAAGGAGCGCCATGACAGTGCACTTTTTTGCGCTGCTTGGTTGATTCCATTGGACGGTAGCGTTGGCCGCGTTCGGACTTAAAGCGAAACGAGGTATAGCGCGAAAACATCCGTTACGTGAAAATAAAGACGGTCCCGAATCGCACTACCTGCGTCTGCGACACGAGAGGGCGTAACTACACCATTCGTTACGAGACGTTTTTATTTTAACGCCATAGCGTTGTGGAGCTCGTGTCGCAGAAAAGCCGGCCTCGGTGGTGGCAGAAAAGCCGGCGTTTGTGGCGTGACGGGAAAATCCTGATTGGTCGACAGGGTCATGACGTCACAGACCTTGTCTCGCGGGAATTTCAAACAACCCACAACGCTCACGTGAAACGTGACGCCACTCGTGGAATGAAAAGCATTTGAAAAACATGACTTGTAGTGCAAATTAAAGGTCGCCGCATGTCTCAAATGATTTCTCTTTATAAAGTAGTTCGTTTGTCTTAAAAGCAAAAATTCTGAAGCATTTTAGGCGGTATTCGAACCCACGGCCCTTCGGTTGCGAGCCAGACACGCTACTGACTAGGTCACGCAAGGCACGCTTGCCCCGCGAATCAGAAGGCGACGCAAACGGGGTCCAATCACGCTATAGCATTCCACTCTTAAAGCGAGGCTTAAGCTTCCTCCAGGCTTTTTTAAGAGAATATTGGCAAATACAGCGTATTAAAATTTGATATTAAATCGATGGTGGCTATCATGCTGAAATGATGTAAAGACGTGCGAGGGCATCCTGTGAATCTTCTTTGTTTATGATGCAGCAAGAGACTGGGGCCGCTGCCAATGTCCTGGAACGTGAGGCTGATATGGAAGGGGAAGACGGTAACGTAGATTATTTTCTCCTTGATTTCATTATTGTTGAAAAAATACCGTTTAAGTACGGGATATATGCATGCTAACCTTGCTCCCACATGTTCCATATCACTGCATTACGGAGCATGCAGCATAATTCCTTAGTACGGGACATGTTGCAGACAACAAGGTTAGTATACACCCCTATGATGATACAAGTGTTCATTGCTGCTAGCTACGGGAAGTAGGCCATCATGTTCAAAAACAGCACATGTCCTGTTGGAAACGATGTCATCACATGCTCCAATTTTACCTCCGACCGTACACTCACCACTTTGTACAAGGTGCCCTCCCTCCTAAAAGATGTCGCGCTTGTTTCATGGCAAAAATAAACTATGCATTGCCGCACGCTCAGCTGACACCCAAATTTAGCGCAAGCGCTCAGGACCAAATGGCAAAGTTTCAGAGCTTATCGTTAATTTGGTTCGAGCGTCACAAGTGACTATTGAAAGTTTGTTATATAAGGGAATGGCTGCTCACAAATACATGGAGATGAATGGCATGAGCTTACAGGAACGGACATTACTTTACCACTAAAACATTCCGAAAATCCCATCAACTTTCGTATGAGATGACAAGTTGCGAAACATTGGAATCTGGTCCGAACTGCTAAGCGCTACATTTGAGCGAGAAACTGAGCGATTGGCAAGGCTTTTTTGTTGTTTTTTGTTGTTGTTTTGAGAAAAAAACAATAAATATTTTAGAGGACGCGCTGTCTCATTCCACAGGTTTCGTAAGTTCAGTTCTGCAACATGTACCGTTTTGTGAAAGTATTTGTATGCTCCTTTTCAGTCATACTTACATGCGCATACATATGTGGTGTACCTTCGAAGTTCCTCATGGTGTTGATGTAGTGGCCTAAAATTGAGATTTAAGCGAAATCAAATTGGTCCTGAAGCTAAAATACCAGAAGCTTTTCTCACGCAAACTGTCACCCTTCACAGGTTTCACATTTTCTTTTACTAGTGCAGCATCTACCACTGGACAGCCGTTCGAATGCTTGCTGTTCCTCCTATTTTCCCCTGTTGGCAGCGAGTCCAGCTGTAGGGAGTTTGGAAGCTGAGGAAGCTTTTGGGGACCTGCACCAGTGCCTCTTTTAATTGGAAATGACAACTCACTAAACGGTGTATTTTCCGAGTACCCAAGGATGAAATAAAGAAAGAATGTCAGGAAAAAGTAGAAACATTCCAAATTACGGTACTATTGCTGCGCGTATCTTGGGCAGTTCAATACGTCTCATACAGGCAACGGGGGACAATTCGGCAGTTTTTCTTGCTACCATACAAACTAATTTCCAGTGATTGTGCATCTTCTAAAAAAATAAAACATTCCTGCATACATGTGTGAACTGTATCATTAATTCACGAAGCAGCTACATTTATGTAAACCAATCCTGTTCCACGAGCACTTCAAAGGCCTTCAGACTTAGGGCCTTTAAAGCATCTGCGAACCAGCGCATGCAGAGTGGCACGTGCAGAGTCGGGGTCGCGAGCTAATTTGCCGACCGACCAAACGCCCTTGACATAAATGCCATTTCAAAGGCCTGCAGGGCGGGATGTAATATTCTCCTAAATCATGAGCATGCAAGGAACAGAATTCCAGCGTCTGAAACACTCACGTCGCCGCTTCACCTACCCCTCGCAAGATTGCCTTGTGTCGTGTGGACAGACGGGGAGGTTTATCGGCGGAATTTCCTCCGCCGATATCTTTCGGGATTTGTAGCCCAATTATAAAGGTAAAAGTGACAAGCAGGCTTATAAAATGTACGGAAGCACGTCAATATCGGCATAACCCAGCGTTTTGTACACCGGGTAAACGAGGAGTGCTTGCGGCACACAACGCCAAACCAGGAAACCGGTGCTGGGAAGCGAGCCGATGCGAGATCGCGGAGCGGAGTCCTCTTCCTGACGTCACGGTACACCTCACCCAATCAGTGCGCGGCGACCGCAGCGACGCTTGTGTTCGCTCTCGGGGCTAATAGAGTTCCTACTGAGCAGACCCTTTTCCATAAGTGCGCGCCATCTATATACTTCGTTTCACCCTAACTAGGGAAGAAAACAAACGTCACTTTGGAGCCAATCGGGACAACAAAGGCGGAACACGTAATTAGCCCTTACCGACTCGAGTTGTCTCATTGTCTCAGAAGAAGGGAAGGAGGTAGGTAGACTCCTCGGATCTTTTTTTGTGTATCCCACACGTCGCTTCTGCTCCCCCCCCCCCTAGGAGATTAGCCCGTCACTCCAAATAGAGTTCCTGTATAGGCTCCCTACGGGAGCCAGAGTTGCGCGTCTGTTTTCCACGTGCCGCCGCGGCGCTATTCGCCGAGATCCGATCACATAGGACTGGACCAAGTGCCGTGCAGGAAAGTAGACGTTGTGTGCGCCCCGCCGTACTTTCCCCTGCTTTTGAGCGCGCCGCGCGCCTCGAACGCGCGGCGCCGCTATTCGCCGAATTCAGTCATGTGAGGAGCTGGATCAACATGCCGTGCAGGAACGACGGCGCTACGGGGATGAACGCGCAACTCTGGCTCCCGCAGGCAGCCTATGCAGGATCTCTAACTCCAAACAGCACTGCGCGCAACTAGTGGGAGAAAGTGTAGTCACGTGTCCCTCGGAAGCGCTGATTGGCCCTATAGCCCTCGCCGTTTGCGAAGCTGTATACGGTGAGACGGGAGTATGGCCGCTGCAGCGCCAATTATCGTACTTCGCCATTTTTGGGGCACGCACTGTGTGCCTAAATTAAACACGAGGGCTGCGTCAAGTTCGGCGTGAGCTGGGCTCGGCTCGTGTCAAGAACGGGTGCTTCGTCGGCGTTCGGCGAGGACTCGGAACACATCACGCGTTTCGTGAGCAATTATAGATAGATGGATGTTAATGGCTTTGTAACGGGCGGTACCTTGCGCCACCTATCCAAGTAATGGCGGCCACCAATGTTGCTTGATGCGGTTTTGAAAAAAAAGGTCTATACTGTCTTCTTTATTGCCTTTGCGGATTCCATTATTTTTTCTGAAAACCTTTTTTTTTTTTAATAAATGTGGTGACGTTGAAAAGCTTAGTGCTGCGATCTTATTTTTTGTGGTCTCTAACAATTTAGGAGATGCAGGGCGCATGCGTCCTAAGCTTTTTATTATCGGGTCGAAGCCAGTAAAGCTGTGCCATTGGCTGATACGCGCGCCGTATAGGATGAACGACGAAGCAATAAATGTGAGCATAAGTCGCGCCCTTTGTTTTATTTTTAAGCTTCCAGTAACTGTAGGTCTTGGTTGGATCCCCTCGTGATATCATACTCATACGTGATTAGTTATTCAGAAACGCCTTTTATTCGGGCGCAGACTCGACGAACTGCTTGCCCGATAGAACCTGGTTCTTTGAATACTCTCGTCCAGACATGACTTACCGAAGCCATTTTCCTTATCATCTGCCGTGGTAGTTCGGGAGAGCTATGAAGTCCTGCGGGCCCATTTATTCCATACGCTTGGCCGCCTATAACTCTCCAGTTGCTGATTTCTGTCTCTTGGTTCCGCTTTAGTCCGCTTCACCTAGGATGGACCGCAGAGGAAGGCTACGGGCCGATGAAACCAATCCAATGGGGTGTAGGTGTCGCGTGACCTTTTAGAAGAGTGCGACGACGCGCCGGCTTGTAGTCATGTGGTACTCACTCGACATTCGATTAGCTTCGATGGCTCGTAGCGACCTCTGCGGTCCACTGTAAGCTGGAACGCAGGGTAGCCTCGAGGCGTCAGTAAGTAGCGTTTAAGTTGAGTTATGAAGTGTAGCCCAGGGAAGCAATGAGTCTCCTCGCTCATTTTTGTCTCGCTTGTTTTCCGGCAGTTCTTGATCGTTAGGTGCGTCTTCATTTTTTACTGGTAGATTACATCTGCTAGGCCAGAGTTATGCGATGATTTCTGACTCTGCCTAGCAACACGAGCAAGGGTGAATTCTGAGCCGGGTGATAAGTCTTGGAGTTTTCTGTCTGTCCTACGTCTCTTCTTTTCCCCGGCTCCAGGGTTACCATGTCAGTTGCGAGCGGGCCGTTGTTGCTAGAAGCAGACACTTCGCAAAAACTTTCGAAGGGAACGTTAGGGAAGAAAAGCTGCTTCTAAAACGAACAAAAACAGAAACTGCATGCATCATGATTGAGACGAGCGTGACTGTAGCATTAAATAAACGTAAAAACATTATGCCAGAGCTTTTTAGCTTTGGTTAAAATGTAAACCCGGTAAGTCCTTCGGGTTCAATCAGTCGGGTGCTCCGTCACACATTGTCTGTCTTACGTGATCCTCTGATTGACATTTTTTTTTATTTGTGTGTATGGCGTTTTATTTGCAAACTGGACGCTTGCCACAGCGTTAATCTCTATTGTTATACCTCTAAATAATTTCTGCATGTTGGAACCATGTACAGATTTTGTAGAAAACCTGCGTTCATTTGCGCTTAATTCGCAACGTAGTCTTTTACGATTACTTATTTACAGATTAATTTTAACTCATGACAATACTCATTTATTCAAATTTGACGTTCGCGGGGTTGATTTGTCAACTAGTCAGCGAAGCCTTTCTTTATGTGCGTGTGTGTGTAATTTCCGCACAGCTTTACCTGCCTGGCTTTGCAGACGGTATATGTTTTATTTCATTTTCTTTAGAGAGGAGCAGGTGTTATTAAAACAAACTCTTAACTTTCTGTTTTTTTGTGTGTGTTTTTGTTGCATGCAGTTTAATAGAGGTAAATCACCACTTTTTATGGCGGGCTTGTTGCTGAAAGACGCACATTAGTTGCGTGAATATACTCGCGCGTAGAAGGCAACTGCAAAAGCTATGATCTCAATCTGCTAGTCTTCGCTGCGGAAGATCATCTTAAAAGGACCGGTGCAACGATATTAATTTGGAATGTCTTTAACTTTACACGAGCTTACTAGCACTAGTGGGACTTAAGGATACTCGCACGAAGCGCCTTAAACACTTCTTTAATGCACTGTAACTTCAAGGATAAAAGCGAGAGTTTTCTTTCAATTTCTCCTTCGCAAAACTTGATGACGTATCTTCTAGCTTTCAGTTATGGCATAGTCCCTTAATGGCCCAAGTGACGATATTTGAATGGGACTCATAGACTGGACCCGAACATTGCGTGAGTGCTCGATTTGGACTTGTGATAATGTCGACTTGTCGACATTATCAACAAACATTGACGACAATAGCCGAACTCTAATTTAATAAGTGCGACTCGGTGCGTGTCCCGTGCTTTTACAACCCCAGCTCGCGGCTTTGATAAACAATGCGCGGCATTTCCATCGGCCCCAGATTACGAGGACGCTTGTTCTGGCAGCAATTTGAGTTGGTAAATGTTGCGGTATTTGTCAAATATTTTATGAAGGTTAGAAATGTCAGGGATTCATTCTGAGCGCTATGTGTGCAATAAACCAAGATCGTTGCACCGCCGCTTTAAGAAAGGCGAAACCGAGTAAGCAGAAAGCAAATAAAAGTGGACGTCGCCAGCATTATAGTCTTAGCCTGGCGTTTCTTTTACACGAGTGTAGCCCAAGAAAACACAGTCAACTTGCATGAGAGCCTGCACCCACGACCCGTGTATGATTGACAAGCGGACGTCCTTAACTCAGGGCGTCAAGAGTGCCCGCCATTCTACATAAAATCGATCCCAGCTCGTTTAAAACTCAGGCGAGTGGGCAGATTCACCTTAAGGGCAGGGTGTCAACAAACTTAACATACGAGGTTAAGACAGAAGCGATCAATCGCTCTCTCTCTCTTTTTATCTATATGTATGAGAAAAGTGGGAACTGTTTTAGCGGTTTTTTGGGGTTCACTGTTTTCTTTTTTTTTCTTGTTTTTTTATATTTTGGATCCCTCTTAAGGGAAATGTAAAAGTTATGCATAACTGCTATGTTTACCTCTTTGTAAATTTTGGATGCACGATGGCATTCGCGCCCATAAAGGCTTCTTCTGGGTACCAAAAGAAGACAAAAAAGAAATGTACGTTCGTTTATTTTTTGTTGTCGTTTTTTCGATTTTCGAGAACGTTTTGTTGTATTCCTAGCACGTGGGTTTTGTGCATTCTGAGAAGCGACAGCTTGACGCCTCTGTTTCACGGGCCGTTCGGCGCAGGTGTGTGAGAGCTATGACAATGAACGCCAAGTGTTTGTCGTCGTAAAATTTCGACGGAGCGTTGCCGAGGCAAGTTTTCTGAAACCTATTGTTGCATGGCGTCAACACGCTAAAAAGAGAACGCCTTGCGATTTGTATTTAATTTTCTTTTCGGCGGTACTAAAATGGTACTGCTGCTAGTATTTTTTTTTGTCTTTCAGTGAAATTATTTGCAGAAGCGGAATCTTTATATTTTAGGCCTGCCAAAGTTTTGACATTCTGCGACGACATACGTAAAAGAATATCGCATCGGCTACCATTTTTGTTTTTAAATGAATGAATATTAAAAGATTTTTCATCGGGCGGCGGCCTATGTTTCAAACACCTGTATGACGTTTACAACATCAACATCTAAAATACCGCGTATTTCTGCGAGTACTTTCAAACGTCCCTACAAACAGGGTGGTAGAGGAAAAAAATATATTTTCGGAAAGAAACTGTTAGCCACGGCGGACGTCAGAGATTCCGAGAAAACAACACTAATTATAAAACATGATTGCCTGACATCCACTAATTAACTTTTAGTTCGTGAAAATAAATATATTTGAATTAGGTAGAAACTTTCTGAGTGCCATCGAAAGCTCCTAGATCAGTCAATATTAGGGAGCTTTACGGAACACTAAATTTTCCTCTAAAAAGCAGCATATAAAAAAACCAAGAAAAAAAGAATAAAGCGCCAAACTTGGTTTTTGGTTTTCGACAACAAAAAATCGAAACATGCAGTAACCGAATGATCAGTGGCTCGTTGTCAATGACGAAAATTACCGCAGCTTGAAGTCGATCTCTTCCCGCCCTTGCCGCGTCTTCCGCTCCTCGGGCCGCTGCGTGCCGTCCCTGAGTGGCGTCCGATTTCGTACCGACGTGAGCAGGTCCGTTGGCCCACTGTCTCGGGCTCTCGGGTATCGGCTCCGTTCGGGGAAAGCACTTGATCTCCAACTTCAGCTCGACTTTTTCGCAGCCCCGTAATCATATAGCTTTCCCTTGGGCGACCCGTTGAGAAGGACGACGTTCGACTCTTTCTTTAGGTTTTGGCGGCGTCGGCTCCACCGTCTCTGTCATCGTCAGTTACCGGCTCTCCCCATTGATCTCTACGATCGAAGCACCAGGGACGATGGTAGGTGTGTAGTTGGAGATGTAGAATAAATGGGAGGGTTTGCGGGCGATGCCGTCTGAAATTGTGGAGGATGTTTCTACGATGATAAGGACAGACTCGTTTTTCTCTTTAAAAAGCAGTTCGATCTTTGAAAATCTCCGTGAGCGGAGATTTGTGTCATTAAGCGTCAGGTTATGACTTCTTTTTTTTTAATTCACTGACTGGTGTGTAATAACATGTGGCGTATCGACGAATTCGTTGGACTACTGTTAGAGAGACAAACAGAAATCGACAGCTTAGCATCTCTTACATCTTTACTGGTCTTCACCTTTTCGAAGGGACGTTTGTTAAAATCACGTATACATCCATGTTATTACAATTGTATTTCCGGAATATGAAGATTCGCCGCTGATGTTATCAGCTGACGATACAATTCAATGAGAAACATTTCATCGTGAGTTGAACAAATTTGTTATATTTAAAAATGATGAAAGAACACACTTCTAACGTTTACCTATATCACGACGGACGTCCCTCAAAACACATTTTTTTAATGTCTCGGAAACCCGAGACTAGGGACAGATTAAGAGGGACGACACACACAACGGTCTCAAACTCAGCTCCACATTTATTTTCAATTTCTCGTTTTATAAGGAAGACCACCACCGACCTCTAGACGTACACTGCAGGTGCCCTCCCAGCAAAGGCTCTTTAGATGACCACTCCCGGCACAATTAATCTCCCCACAACCCTGAAAAGTATATACGAGTTAATATCGATGCTCTGGCTCAACTTAGCGTAAACTCGTTTGCTCTTCTAGTCAATACTTCCTCCCAGCGAGCTAATGACTGATGATGATGATGATCATAATAATAATGTTCATTGCGTGTTCATTCGGGAAAAGCACTTGATAATGATAATGCATAATACTGATTTGCGTATGTTTATACAGCCTGAAGTTAGTCTGCCACAACGGAAGACTTGTCCCTCAGCTGTTTATGAGCAATTCAGCCAGTGCAGTGGGGTCTTTAACGTGCACCACGCAGTAGTGATACACGACTGCACGCCGCTACGATGCTCATCCAGATCGATACGGGCAGGGCGGGGATTGAACCCAGGATCCCTGGGTTCTGCGGCGAGAGCTTTCGCTCCACGTGCTCCGGGCTGGTGTGCACTAGCCCACTCCGCCACGGATCCCCCTATCCAAAGAACGACATCTAAAGAGATCCCTTCGTTTCTATGTCTAAAAAGTAACAAAACTTTAAACGAACATTCTGCTTATGTCCTAGGCAACCAAAAGAGCTCTTTGCTGCCTTAGCCTTATACACAAAAGACTATAACAGCAAAACATGACAATAATACCCTAAAATAATTAAACAAGTGCCGAGAAATCTCGATCTCTTTCAAACAAATTGATAAAAAATAAAAACATTAAAACCAAGAGTGCATACACTTGACACCTTAAAAAAATTAGACAAAACACATAGCACAATAACAATCACATCGCCCAAAACATTTTGGTTCTTGTAATGCATCGACAGTTCTAAACATCGCAACGAAGGTTTTTGGCGATGTGAGTGCCCTTTGTGTTGTGTTTTTGTCTTTTCTTTTCTCTCTGTGGGGTGTATATACGTTTGGTTTTAAAAGGGTGATCTTTTTCTCAATCTGTACAAGAGAGATCAAACGATTTCTTGGGCCTTGTCTAGTTATCTTGCGGACTTTTGGTCATGGTTTGTATTTAGTATTTTTGTGTATAAGGCCAAGGTAGCAACGAGCTCTTTTGGTCGCCTAGGACAAGATTAAAATGTTCGTTTTAATTTTTGCTGCTTTTAGACATAGAAAGTAAGGGACCTTTCCAGATGTCGTTCTTGGGATTAGCTCACGGGGCGAAGCGCCAACGAGGAGAGCGAGGGAATCTACGCTCATTTAGCTGAGCCAGAGCGTGGGTGTCACTTTCCGAGTACTTTTCAGGATTGTGGGAGATGAATTGTGGTGGGAGTGATCATCTGAAGATCATTTTATTGGCGGGGCGCCTGACAGAGTACGTCTGCAAGGCGGTAGCGGTCTTTCTTATAAACGAGGAAAGTTAAATAAAGGTAGCTGAGTTTGAGACCCTTTAATGTGTCGTTCCTCTTTCTGTTCCTGGTCTCGGGCTTCCAAGATTTTAAAAGTAGACCAGCCTGCCTGTCTAGTCCCTGTTATATTTACATTTCCTAAGCTAATGGGAGAGGGAATAAATGAATATAAAAGTTTTAGTTTCGCGGCAGCGCCAATGTTGATTAGCAAACGGCTTTATTGGCTAATATTGAAACGAAAACATGTTACGCGCAGCCCGAAAATCCAGCAGCTGTTACTTTCTTTTTGGTATTCAGATACATTCACACATTTGTAGCCCGCAGAGGATATAAAAACGGAACAGAAAGAACGCGTCCAGCAAGATATAGTAAAAAAAAAAATTAAAGCGCAGGTAAAGAAAAAAAAAATAACGACAGCCGTTTTAGACACGGCGATATCAAGATGTCGAATGCTGTGTTTTATTTCTATGCTTGATCTGCTCTTCTATCATCGTTTCCGGTTTTCCTGCAATAATATGAATTGGGTTGCCATCTGTAAAGGTTCGCGAAGTAACCTAAACCAAGGTCCTAACCTCAATATTAGATAAATATATATATATATATATATATATTTTTTTCATGTCACGCATTTTATTGCACGTTAGCAGGCTGCAACTTTCAGCCAATACCTTATTCCGGTGTAATTCCGCCTCTGGCGCGCCTCAAATTATATTTCTTATGAACAACAAAAAGAATCAGCTAAAATTCCCTAGCTCCTGCATAAATTGTCTATCAATGTGTTGGTATACCAAAAAACAAATATTATGACATAGACTGGCGTAAAGAACCGTCCCATATGATATTTTCTCTTGTTTTAATGAAAAACAAAACATGCCAGAAAAACAAATATATTTCACAAAGCTCTGGATTGTGGGAAAAAAAACTGGAGATTTCCTTCTTGTGTTGGCAAATGTGCATACATTTTTCGATTTGCGTCCAGTTGGTCACGGCAGGAAATGTCATACTTATTGTTTTGACAGATATGCTTGCCAGAGACTGCTTATACACCTTTGTTGACTTTGTGTTGTAATAAAACAGCTCGTGTCCTGCAGAAAAATATATACAAGCGTCAGTTTCAATCATTCCGAGGAAGTTTAGATGACCCCAATTGATATACAGGTTTACATGTACTCATCCGACAAGCACACAAGCTGAACACGTACAACTAACGAATCGACTTCAGAGCATAAAACGTTAAATGATGCCTTAATTATCTCATTATGTGACCTTGTAAATCTGTTTCACGTGTTTTGTTTTTTTTGTTTTTACCATATCCGATTCCGGTGATTATGTTTTGGTAATCCTGTCTTTTTACTTGTGAGAAATTATTCCATCGAAACTGTGGCAATCGTAAGAAGTGTGGTACTGAGAGCGGGTTATTTGGCATTTCATATACGGAGGAAAAGGGCTTAAGCTAGCGATTCCTTGCCAAAGTACCAATCGATTGCCATGAGAAACAAAAAAAAATCAACAAAAGTAATGCGCAAGGAACGGCTGAGACTGTTTGCTCAATTCGTTCCAGTTTATTTTTAAACGTGGTGTTTTCACGGATATCCGGGGCAAAGCAAAGCGCACAATCGAATCCTTTCACGTACGCGAACGTGAGATATATCATAAACGATCGCCGCAGACGTTTTACAATAAACACTTCGTTTGGTCGTGGGGTTGCACTGTTGCATTGGCAAGTATCAGCGCGGCGCTTAGAACGATCGGACTCTACAAGAAGAATAAGAAAACACACCTATAAGCGTTCTGAACGTGGTGCCGATCGATGGTAAACACGAGCGCGCAGTAACGTTATGCTGATGGTTTTGGCAGAGGACGCGGGATAGAGACGACGCATGCATACAAAGTATGGTGCCTGGAGCGCATGAGCGACCCGTGTGTCTACCGTCTCGTAAAAAGCGGTCCCTCAACTTCCGCCTGGTGACTTTAGAGAAGTGCCATGTTGTCGCCGGCCGCAATCCGGCCGGTGTCACAACAGCGGTGGTGTGGATGTCTCGGACGCCTGGTAATGCTGCTGATCGCGGTTGAGCTTGGCAGTTCACGGTACGCGGAGACCAAGTCGTCTGCTTCGGGCGTAGGGGTTGCGGTGACGTCATAGCGACGCCGAGCTCTGATTGGCTTTGATTGAAAGGATAGTGGGTAGACCTCAATGCTAGATTCCCTCAAGTCTACCCTCTATTTTTTTTTTCAATCAGCCAATAAGAGTTTGTCGTTTCTACATCACCTCAACCCCTGTGCAAGAAGCGGACGAACTTGCTGTCCGCATAGTCTTGGCAGTGAAGAGTTGGGACGCCTCGACGATAGCCAGACTCGCGTTCTCTTGCGTTTTTTGTTTTCCAGAACTTTTACGCTTAACCGCCAGGATCGCGACATCCGACAGCATGACACTCCCGCTTTTATGACGTCATTCGTTGCCACTCCGTGATTACTTTTAATGCACGGGCGGAATAGGTCGATAAACGCACCATATCGAGACGCGTTCCAGGCGTCGCATAATCCAGAGGCATGGGAATGGCTGAAAAAACTTTTGAAACGCGTGCTTTGCGCTCGCGTCTTCTCCCGAAGCACGCATACATTTTCAGGTCGTTCACATTTTCATAGCTCATTGACACGAATTGTGGGATCTCTTTTAAGAACACCTCGAAAACGGCGCTGTGGTCGGCCTTCCACGAGTGGCCGAATGCTGACTATGACGTCAGCAAAGGACTTCTGATCGACGTAAATTAGAGTAATAAAAGAACTTGAATTTTGACTGTGTTGGCAGTGTTAGTTTCAGAGCGCAATGATTTCGAGCTTCCACCATGCTGATCACAAACACCATCAAACTTGTTGTTTGCAAGGTAATGACTTCACGAGAGGGAACCATAGGAGGGCGCCACCAAAACATCTCGCCACTACCAGATCGGGGAGTTGTCACTGTTTTGAGGACCGGAAAAGAAATAATCAAAAATAAAGGGGGCAAAAACCGATATAAATAATCCTACGTAAGCATATAAATACAAAATCAAAAGACAGACTAAAAATTAAAAAAAATACTGGGTGAATAAATATGTACTTTGTCCTGAAAATCAATATTTACCTATTTTTGATATTACACAAAAATTAGGACCCAGAAAAATCACCAGGCATAAATCAAAGCACATACGAATTGTGGCATGTTAATGCAGGGCAGAATATTAAAGATTATACTAGAACTAATGCTGACAATATGCAATACATATGACAAGGACATTAAGCACAATGTACATGGGAACGCCGGGAAATTTTAAGATTTGTAGTTACCCAGATATGATTAAGTAAACTAACAATAATGTTGCTGGTTATGACATGTTCAATAAATACTATAATGAGAGAACACACGTAACAATAAGTTTTTCTTTCCTGGTATTTTTGTTTACCGCGGTCGTTTAAGCGCGCTTATATTTGCGCCTGTAGCAGCGGGCTTGCTGGAAGCAGGTCGCGGGCCCGGCTGCATTGGAAGGACCACGGCCAGCAACGAGCCGGTAGGAAGGCCTCTGCGGGCCGAATTCGGCCCGCGGGCCGGGGTTTGGAGACCCCTGAACGGTGGCACCAACAAAAATGAATGGTGCCGGATAGTTTTCACATATTTTAAGTTATTTTATTCCTGATGTCTTCAAAAACGTTTTCTTGGAATTGTATTGGTATTGTGTTGTACAGTGCTCACGCGCAGAATTTGCAAGTATGCAAGTAGTTAAAAACTGGTCTCACTGCCCCTTTCAGGGTGGAAGAAGTGTTGGAATGCTTGTGCTATATAAAGTAACGGAAAACCTCACGAAACTCGAAATGCGAAAATTGTTTAGGCTATATCTTAGAAACGATGGTATATTTGATGCATATGTCTCGAAATTAGGATTTTTATAGAATAATATTTACGATAACATCGCCGTGTCGTGTCTCTGGAAATAGTATGGAACTATTTGGTCGATTTTCTAATTTCATGCGATTTTCGGTTTGTTTCGAGCACAAGTGTTACAACCTTTAATGCTGAGCCACTGCGTGCTCGGAAAGTCAGACTATTTGCACTTTTCTGGAGGCACAACTTGGTGCAGCGAGACTAAGACGACAGATAATAGAAGGTGTTATATATACCTTTCCTTTAGCCGTTCATAAAATAAGTAAATAATCAATGCAAAGAGAAAGATTCTTAATGTACAAAGTATCCTAAAAAAAAAAGAAGATTTACATGGTTTTTTTTCATTGCAAATATCAACTACACATCGTCAAACCCTCATTTTTCGCTCAATTGTAGCCCTAGCGGTCCGAGCCAGATGCCAAAGTATCAAAGCAAAATGTTATCTTGTTCAAACTTTACACGCGACTTTCTGAATTCTTCAATTGAAAAATGGCGGCCGACAGAGCTATCGAATAGATGAAGTTGAAACGCGCCAGTTACCGAAAACGGGCGGATACGGGCCCCATTTTCCCATTGAAATTTTTTGAAAATCATAACTTTAAAAGTTTAGAATGAGAAAACCGTTACTTGTGAAACTTTGACATCTGATTCAGACCGCTAACCCTACATCTAAACCATTTTTATTGCTGCCAACTCAAGCGTAAACATGCGAACTTAAAATTAGCTATATTTACGTGCAAGCGACAAACGATTGCTTAATATTAACCGAACTTCGCAGATTTGCATCTTACAGGTCTTCGATGTTGTGTTTAACTTAGCAAACGCGTGAAACTCGGAGAGAAATTTCCCAACCCTATTCTTCGTTTTGAGTGCGAAAACAACAATTTATTCTTGCGCTTGAAGGTCATTTATGACAGGAGGGCTTTAGAACCTTGGCTCCTAATTAATTAATTCCCCAAGACGGCTCCACGAGGGTTGCGGCTGAACGCAAGACGTATTCGTGCTTAAGATTACAAGCAAACCTTCATAATAATTTTTGCAGACAAAAAAATAAAATTATCAGTGACCTTCACGTTGAAAGTTCTATATTGCTTCGAAAGCAGTAGCTAAGGAGGGATCGTTTAAATTTGTCTAGTAGACATTAAACAGTCGTTTCGGGAAGTGAAGTACACGGATTCATTTCCCTCGCTAAAGTTAGCGGAAAGATGAACGTCATGTGACCTGACGTCACGTGACATGATGGTCACGGGAAATCATATTATCACATGACGTCCACTTTCCCGCTAAATTTAGCGGGATTGAAATGCATGGAAGGACGACAGGTAGACGGAGAGACGGACAAAAGTCTAAGACAAAAAGGTTCCCTTAAAAAAAAAAGAAAAGCTCTATACTTTTTTTGTTTTAAAGTTCTTTATACAGTAAACGTTTCGTGCTGCGTTGGGTCGTTACCCGTACGAAAATGTCAGATATGGCCCTGATATATTTTATATACGTCCTGATATGATAATATAAGTAGTCAGATAGGGAATATATGGGAGCAAATACGCCCCGATATCGCCATACAGGCGGGCAAATACTGCCAGATGCGGCCGTATAAGTGCGTAAATACGGCCTTATTTCGTGATATACCGTGCAAATATTGCCCCTGATAATGATATATGGGCCCGTTTCGGTCGTGCAAGCAATAAGTCATATGCACTCGCCAAGACAAGTAGATTGATCTATATTGCATGAGTCTCAAATAATTGGTTAATTATTGTTAACATCGTTAAAGTGAAGTTATTCCAGGTATTTGGACCATTTAACCAATTGCACATTTTGAAGATTGAAAGACAAATGAAATTTGGTTGTATGTTTGACGTGTGACATTATGACGAAGTGCATCAGATCGGAAAGCGAGTTAATCAAATAATGGATTTGAGATCGCAGCTCATAGGCGCCCGTTTCCGAGTTATGCGGTGTCGGCGTCGCCATCAAGTAACCACCCCCGCTAAATTTAGCGAGAAATTGAATTGGTACTTATATCTTTTGACGTCAATTTCCCGCTAAATCTAGCAGTGAAATCTACTTTGTTCGTGTTTCCGCTAAATTGAGCGGGGAAACACGAACCGTTAGCTTACTGAAGATGCAAGACGCTACTTCGTCGTCCCGAATCCTTTTCCCTTCGAACGCCTGCGAAGCCGTTGCGCCCTACGCAGCATCTTTCAAAAACCTTTCTCGCAGCATCGTAACCATCCGCTTGCGAGCGTCTGCGATTCATCGTGTGTTGAAAGTGGTGTCTTTTATGTGCAACTCTTTCGTAAAAATATTTGAAATTTAAAAACGCGAACCTAAGAGTGTACCTATAATTTTAAATTTATTGGTAAAAAAATATATATCACATTTATTTATTTATTTATTTACTTGTGGACATCGTGCGCAAAAAAAAAAATAGTCGCGCTTATTTCTTTATTTTAAATTTATGATCTCGCTATATACGGCGTAAAACATAGTATCTTCAAACTCGCATCATTTTCGGTCACTTTCGAGCTAGACAGTTTGGAAGTTCAGAAGTTGGACGTCAGAGAGCTCTATATTCACTCGGTATTGACAGCAGGGTAGACGCTATGCATGTTTTAGGCCAATCGTGTCTCCGGTTAGGGTCACGGACTACAGTCTAGAAGCTGGCGATGAAGCAGAACACAGCACCTGCCTGGTGCCCAAGGCCACACATAGCATCTCACTGCACTATCAGCCTTGGGTACAAGTGACAAATCCGCATCGCTGATTCCCCATAAGATAAGACCTTTGTGCACTCCCGTTTCGGCCTGTCCTTCTCTACTTTTCTCTCTCTCCCTAAGCTGAAAGCGCGGATACAATGTGCGTGGTCACGTGGTTTTGCGGAGGCGGATCCATGCAGTTAGGTGTGAACCTGCGCCCGCGTGGGTGCTGCGAATTCCGGCGATTTCTGCTTCTGCAAGCGATTTCAAAGAAGCCCAAGAACGTTTTGTGATCCGTTGAGTGCTCGTTTTTAAAAAGCAGACAGGTTGTGCTACATCGCGTTGATTCTTCACGTTTGACACCTTCTCCTTCTCGCTGCTTGTGTTTGAGTGGTGATTCCCGTCGTGGCCGTGTCGACATCTATCTGGGATTACCTTTTCAAGTCCCGTCTCGTCAACGTGGAGCGCGCTGCAACCTACTTCGCGACAATAGATCTGCTTTCCCTAAAGGTATCTCTCTGGATTATTTCTAGAACGAAGCCGTGTCTCATCTCCCCTGGCAGCCGGGAGAATAATTGTGCAGAATGTTTCGGGCATTGGTGCGATTGCGCTACAAGCAGAAAGTTCCGATATGCCGCCGACAAAGTTTTGACGTGTCGCCAAGAAGGACAACAACAAAGAATCTTTAATTGCGCGTTCTAAAATTTGACGCGCGCAGTCTACGAGTCTGCTTGGGAAAAGATTGTTACGATCATGCGAAATACCGGTAAACAACGCTAGGGTACCGTCATGATCCAAAAAACCCTGAGGCAGGGATAAATCAAATAACGTACAAATCTCATTGACTCAGGGTTTCATATTAAGGGATGTTTCCTAACCGGCTTGCCTACATACCTTGCTCCTTGCAAAGGTTACCGTCTCGCAGACGGCACAAACCGATCCCCTGACGGGCCGGCCTGCGGCGCGACAATCGCTCGAAGCGGGGAAACGGCGTTATGTAACGAAAGACAAAGGACATCTACACCACGAATGGGCAAAAGCCGATGCATAGCGCGCAGGCGAACGTAAACGACGGCAGAAAGGCGCAGTTGCTCGCCGCTATGAGATGCGTGCCGCAAACTCTCGGTAATCCGCGCATGTATCCCTTCCCTGCCGCTCATACTTTCTCTAACTTGAGGGACACCCATCTCGCGGTTCATGCCGACGAAACGATCGGACGATCGTCGCCGCAGCCGAGCGCGCGGCACAGTTTACCACTGCTTCCCGCTACGCAGGGTCGAAGAGTCAACCACCAGCATGGTGGATACCGGTGTTCGATGCCGCGATGTGACGTAACGCAATGCCTAAATATTCCGGGCGTTATTTTTTTATTCTCTTGCAGATTTGTTTTAAAAGAAGCCGTGAAAACTACTTATGCGGTTTGTGCGAGTGAGTTATATTCAGCCCGGACAATCGTAGTTTCTCTAATCTCTTGCGATAAGTCGACTAATTAATTAAAAATTCATCTAATTTACTTTTAATTAAGTGGAAATAGACATATGGTCTCAATTTGTAAACTTAGTTGAGCGTCGTCCAAAACCCATAAATCAGCAATTTTTAGAAAAGACTTAGAGCGCGTGTGAAGCGCAGTAGTGCGCTGAAGTTACCACTCGTGGACCAGGCACGGGGCTGTGGCTAGATAAGAGGCGGGAAACATTGCGCGGGCGCCTGACTGACACCACTAGCTTTGTACCTGCTCCACGAGTGGTAACTTTCTTCACGCGCTGAAAAGTCTTTCTGAAAATGACTGATTTAAGGATTTTCGGGACGACGTTCAGCAAGTTTCTAATTGGAACCACATGTCTATTTTCACTAATTTAAGAAACAAGTGGTGAACCCCAAATCATTAGCCGACTTATTGCAAAGATTAGCCACCCACATAACGTCCCCCTGGGCGTATAACTCACTTTCGCACAAACCGCATAAGGGGTAGGCTCTTCGCGGCTTTTTTTAAAAAACAAATTCCACAAGAATAAAAAAAAAAAACCTCTGTATATCAGGGCTATCAGGGTCCTGATATCTCCATAACAAGACCCTGACACGGGTTATATGAACCATCGGGCAGATCTGGCTTAACAAGGCTTATATAAACTGATTTACTTGATACTCGCCAGATCTGCCCAATTTTTTATATAACCGTATTTATTTTTTTTTATATAGCAAGTTCAGATATGCTACGCTTTCGTAAGGGTATATCTCACACATCGTAGAAACGTTCAAAAATCGCAGCATGACGTACAATCTGTACTGCAAAACACGCGTGCATATTCGTCGCTTGGGAAAGTGGACACGAACGTTGACACCCTGATACGTGGACTAATGTAATGCTCAGTCTACGTACTATGTCGGAAAGCGCCTTAGTGGTGCGAGTTTTCCACAACACGACGCATTTCGTAGAGTGTTTAAGTTCTAGCGCCAGGGTTCTCCCCCGTTGACCGGAAGGCAATTGCTACAGCCCATGTTGGCAATTTCCGCGTGCTATATGCCAGATTCTGGAGAAATCGACCAGTCCGGTATAGGCACGCGACGGTGAGCGCAAATATGTGTGTCACACTCTCCGAGTTTGTTGTTTGTCAGACGCCAAGTGCTTCCGGGAGATCCTTAAGTTACTACGCTTTAACTCCTCTAGCGTGTTAGAAAAAAAAAAGAAAAAAAATAGAAAGACGGGAAAAAAACTGAGAAAGCGCGAAAAAAGAGACGATTAAAAGTTGGTGAGAAGCCACCGAAAAGAAAATATTTTTAATGGGGTATACTCGCACCTTTACGCGGTAAATGCTTGGCATGAATTTAAATCTCATTCAAAGAGGGCCGATTGTTTCATGTTGCTTTCAGCTTAGAATAACACCTGAAATCAAGATTGTTTTTCTTCAGAAAGTTGACATTTAAAGGTATTACCCTCACACCGAAAGAGGTGCCAAGAGCGGTGAAGGTTTTCTCAGCAAGTGTCACGTGATCTTCCGAGAAGCCGCGCAGTGCACAGTCACGTGACACGTCTAAAGCGCTGATTGGCTCCGATGGCTCTGTAGCGTCCGCTGAGGTCCATCAAAGGTGAAACGGAGTATAGAAAATATTATTTTCTCGACAAAGTTTATTGTTCGTAAATATAAAGAAACCGCGTGCCTGTGTTTGAAACGATATACAAGAGAAAGGCAATTGTTTTTTCTAAGAAACGGGAAGCGCTACAGACGAATGGAATAAGCGATAGCTAATCCGCGCATGTTTTGTGAAAAATATATGAGGGACAAAGCCATACGCGTCGTGAATATTAGAAAGATTTAAGCTTTTGGATACTTCAAACAACTTGGCGCTCCGCATTGCGCATGGTGAGAACTTCCGGGCTTGTACAGTGCGACATCCCAAGCTACTGGGGGGAGGGGGGTATCCAGAGCGTTGGAGCCTCCTATTCAAAAAGTTTCCATTTGCTAGAAAGGAAACATGATATTGTTGAGAGAAGCCCTTCACCGCCGTAGTAAACGCTCTTGAAGTGGAAGCAAGATACTAATATGCCCATTACATCATAGACCATGTTAATCTAATGAATGACCAAGATTCCGGACGTTTGTGTTAACCTCGACATGGTGTGATTCGTTTTGCGATGTTGTCATCGATGTACAGTTACCATCCGCCGTGCAAGGCACATTATTTGAGCCGATGGGGAAATATCCAGTAAAATCTAACGAAGCATGCTCGAAGACAAAGAGAGTTGTGCCTTTGTGAGCGTTCGTTCTGTGGCTATTAACGTCTATTACAATATTTCGCACGTTGCCTTTTTGCAGAAATCAAGACTTCCAAGGCCGACCGCATCATTCAAGCTGTGGGTGCCAAGGCGTGCGAGGGATAATCACCATCAGGTCAGAAGACAGTATTTTTTTCTTTTCATGTATCACCAAGTAACGGTTTAACTGGCGTTCAGTCGCATTCGCGCCTTAAAACATACAACTTTCAGGCAACCACAGACCTTGATTATACTTCAGTAATAAAGTCAGCATTTAATTAAAGCTGAGGAATGCGTGGAGGCAACGCTTCGTTTGAATATACCAACAACGAAAACGCTGTTCCAAAGCAGGGCGACTTACGTATTTTCGCGTAATACATTCAACAACGAGACACTCACAATGCACTATTACTTTCGAAGAGTGCTGTTGGCTAGGGATATAAAGTTTGTGTATGCCTAACTATAATGCTACATTTTCGGGGTTCGTAAGCCTAGAATAACCTTTCTGAGCACGGCTCGCGCGCTAATGTGTAAAGCACGCGTGCGAGAGAATATCTATACTGTTTTTTTCCGCAGAGTATAGCAGGTTCCGTCTTCTTGAAGTGTGGAGTTTACGCGATAATGCCGCTCGGTGACGGAAACTTTTAAACCTTGAGGTTTATTGGGACAGGGCTTTTAGGCCCAATTCCAGCCAACACTTTTAAGGGAAGGCTAAAAAAAAATACGAATGAAATTAAAGCCATTGGCTAGCGATACCTGAAAGGGTCGTGAAGTAATTTAAGAAAAGTTGTCCAGTTACGAATAACACGAAGATCAGTGGTGAGCCTTTGATGTAGACGCGAAACCATAAACAAGCTTACGCTCAAAATCTAAAAATTCTATTCAGATATTTCTTTTTCGCTAGCGTTTTTTTTTTCATTTATTTATTATTGGCTGTTTAGTGCAAAGCGGGAGCAATCGGCGACCGTGAGTACTCAAAAATGCGACTTTCTGATTTTAGAATATGATGACGAGAAACTCAGTAGATATTGTTTTTGTTTTCTTTTGTGCTGTCGCGCGCTTCTATGGACATTAAAGAGTTTTAGGGAGCCGTTTTTGTACATCCAGTACAATACAAGGGTCCTCCGGTACGAACTGCGCATATGCTCAGTTCGTACCGGGAGGGAGGGGGGGGGGTAGTCCATCGTATCGGTATCTGATGTGCAAAAACGATTCCCCTAAAACTCTCTATTAGAGGCTTTCAGCGCATCGTATACTAGAGCTTCGCATTGCTAGCGGGAGCTTGTGCCTCTTCTTCGAAGCGTGGATTTAATACGTTCCCGCTTGTCACGCAATCCCCAGCGTATGGTCCACCAAAATCTTACTTAAAAGACGAAAAAAAAACCTTTTTTTGCTTTTTTAGATGAGGCTTTCGGATAATTGGCGGCCATTACTTTAGGCAGCCAGATGGATCAAGGTTCTTTACTCTAAAGTGTTTGGTGACTGTCAGGCGGTACAATAAGCACGCTAGCAAAGAGCGCGAAAAAGAAGACGAACAAAGACAAATGAGAGTTTTAGAGTTTTAGCGCCTTGGGTCCACCGAGGAGGAGCTTGAGACATCGCACTGCGCATGCGCAGAACTTTTGCACTTGTGCATAGTGAGATAGCTCTTCGGGAGGCCTAAAAGAACCAGGCCCCTCGATCCTAAAACTCTCATAACAATTGGCATTCAGTAGCAGCGCGATGCTCAAAAGGGAACGTGACTCCCTTCGATGCTTGGGGCGCGTACAGTCTTCGCTGGAATGTTCGGCAGAAGCAACCGAAAATCTGCGTATCGTTTGCATCGTCTAACGAAATAAAAACCCGGGTTTCCTTTTTACAATAACGACCACCGCTCGCGGTGAATGCGCGCCCTTGTCGATTCTGGAATGGGGGGCCCTAACGGCGTCAGCCACGAAAGAGAAAGGGATCGAGGTTCTTCCATAGTAACCGAAGACGCATACGGAGCAATAAAAAAAACTGACAAAACAAAACCAAGTATCAATCGAGACCTGGTGTTGTTTAGTCCTTTTTGTTTTTCATCGTTCCGTGTGTCGGGTTACTATGGAAGTTCTTCACCAGCTCGCCTGTGTTTTTACCCTTTCTTCGCGGATCGAGGTGCTTGGCTGTATTTATGTTTTGTTACTGCAGACGCATAAATTCGCCACGTGCGTAAGTGATGCGAGTGTACAAAAATATGAAAGAAGCAAGAACTCTTTAAAACACCCGTTAAGAGCGGTTCACACATTTTCAGTTTCCTTGCGTTGCGTTGCTGCTTACGCCGAGAGTCACTCAGGATATACGTGCTTCGTACAAAGCGTGGCACCCAATTCAAGGAGTAGCTTTACACGCGACTGTCTATGGATAAATGTTCCGTTGACTAAAGAGTCGCGTAAGAAAACGTAATAAAACGCTGATGTGTGAATGGGTCCTTAAAGTGTGGTCGTTAGCGCTAGTCGTGGGTAGAGTTGCTTATCGTCTGTATAAGGTGACTACATTGGCGTGAAAATAACGAGTATGACGCTCGTCGCCTGCGTGTGCTTAAAAGCAGTGGGCATAGTTTTTGACGCTACAAAAACATGTTCAAAATGTTGACGTGGTATCTCAGGGACGGGGGAAACGGGACGGACAACATAAAGCTCCAATTTTAACCTTTGTGTTGTTCGTTTCGTTTTCCCCCGCTCCTGTTACCATGCCAATAGCGAATTTTAGTAGACCGTGTTTCCCGCTCCGCTAAGCCCCTCCGCTACCCGGAACTCTACAGCCAAGGCCATCGGCGCGCAGGCGCAATGGCGATTTCTTCGTAGCGGAGGGATAGCGGAGGGGGAACACGGCCTACTAAAACTCCCTAGTATTAGAGAGTTTTAGTAGATCGTTCCGATGACTCCGATAACGATACCCGCTACTCTGCCTCCGCCTTTGCGCTTACATATATAGTAGAGAGTTTTAGCAGATCGTTCCGATACCTCCGATACCCCCGATAGCGATACTTTATATTTAAGCGCCAACGCGAAGGCAGAGTATCGGCTATCGTTATCGGAGTCATCGGAACGATCTACTAAGACTCTCTAGTATCGTTATCGGGGGTATCGGAGGTATCGGAACGATCTGCTAAAACTCTCTATTGAACCAGCTCCCTCGCGCTCTTGCTCTAGTTTTAAAGGAATTGTTCGTATTTTTAGACAGCGGGTGCGGTTGTATGTAGTGACTGAGTGTTTAGAGAAGGAAAGGCGTGGCTCCTTGTGTTCAAGCTTATTTTTTTATTTATTTATGCGTATTTATAAATACTGCAGACTCATGTTAGAGTCCAGGCAGCAGTGAGCATTGCCTAGGTAATCGCGTTATATGTATGTTTAGACAGCATGAAGTTAGTCAGCCTCAGTAGGTGTCAGGTGTCTCATCAGTAGATGAGAAATTTAGCCAGTGCATTCAAAACCGCTAGCATGCGGGTCTTCTCAAAAGATACGGAAACGAAATGACGTGAGCGCGAGCTCTCTACTCTCACTACAAAGTCGGCCAGCGCGAGAAGCCCAATGCGTATCGCGCTCGTGGCGTCAGTAGCTCATGCACGGCCAAGGGTATTGTAGTTGCGAGCCTTGCCACTTGGTGGCGACAATCTCGCCTAGTAGTCATGTTAGAGGGCATAGCTTGTCCGTAACGTCCTTCGCGGTCATGCCGGTGTTTTATATGTGCCACCAGCGTACGGTTCACCGTGTCAATTGCACACCGCAGAACTAGTAGCTTGAGGGAACCAGTAAGTAAAGTAAAAATGACCGTGAACCCTTACAAAAATATTTAACCAATTTCTACAGAATTTCTAGACATAATTATGGCTAGAGAGCATAGAATTCCTAGGGAGAATGTATCCACTTTTTTAACCATTGTCTACAGATTATTGGCCGCTGCTTCCTACAGACTTTCTGTAGACTTCAGTGTACAGATTATTGACCGCTGCTTCCTACAGGCTTTCTGTAGACTTCAGTGTACAGATAATGTGGCGACTCTGTACAGCAAACATACAGACATTCTATCAACACTCCTGTCCAATTTCTAGCGCCAATAAGAGAGTGTCTAACAAATTGCTGTAGACAAGTGGCCAGTTTCTATCATCTCACTATGGAGAATATAGCAGTTTCTACCCGTTTTCTGCCCACTTTCTACAGACAAATCCCCTCAACTCTATCCATTATCTACAGAATATAGGTCAGTTTCTATCTTTGTGTAATGCTAGTTATCAATTCTGAAGTGTACCGATGCATATGCTGCATGCAGAGCACTTGCTTCATTATACACTCAAAGACCAGACAAAATGTTCTTATTTTTCTTTTTCTTTTTATTCTCAGTTGTTGAGCTGCAGTGTTTTGTTCTACTTGTCCAGCTTGCTCAGCATGCTTGATAGGCTGTGCTTGATCTTTGCTGCATCGACCTTGAAAGTGCACAGGTGTGGCCTGGAAAGAAGAGAGAGAGAGATGACAAGTTAGCATCTATTAAAATCTCCAGTTGAGCAGTTCGCCACTACTCAACTGGGGACATGCACATGCCCCATTCACAGGCTCACTTGCCCGATAATTAAGAAAAACGGGCATGATACGTAGGAAGCAAAAAGGGTGGGAGATCATGGCTGATGGACGATAGAGGCTGTAACCTTTGTAACGGGCAATAGCTTGCGCCACCAATACAGCTGGCCCGGCCAAACTCTCCAATCAACGCCAAGCTACCAGCTTCTGCCTGCAGCTTTCATAGAAGCCTAGACTTTGCATGGTAATGAAAAAGTTAAGTGCCTTCAAATTGCTGCTCCATCAGCAAGTCTATTTTACATTAGGGACGTATACAGGGGTTTTTTGTGTTTTTTTTTTTAGTTGCACCAAATTTGTAAAAAGGGAACTTGAGATAGAGTAACTTGAGCCCTGGGGAAGTGTTAATGGCCATGGCGGCCTCCAGAAAATACGTGAAATTAGGTAATTAGCAAATTAACTAAAATTATTTAATTAACTTTTTAATTTTTGACTTGAGGGCGCAAAAAGCACTTACAAATAGCGCTGTACAGGGCCTTTCGGGCCGATCGCTCTGGATTACACGTTGAACTCGTCGGAGATTCCTGGCACAGAGTTCGACACAGTTCAAACCCATCGGATAGTGAGAAAACGTACATTGCGTAGCAGGAACACCTGTCCCAAATGGTCAGGAGGACCTCTCCTTGTCACTTACATGGAAGAGAAGGCGGTCCGTCGTGTCTTCGGTCCGTCGAAGCTAGCGGTCACATGTATGCCCACAACAAAGGAAGATCACCGGTGTGTAGGCGCTGCCGAAAGAATATCCATGGTCTTGGCAATCCGCATGTTGAAGATCGCACTTGGCACTAAGACGAAATGCGGTGCTGGTGATCGGAACTCTAGAACTAGATTTACCACACTTACCACAGAAGCGAAATCCACAGCGGGCCCACAGGCCGCATCACCCGCGAAGCTAGGTCCGGTCTTCGCAGGCATTCCGGGTTTGTCAACGGCTAATGCGTCATCCGTCAAACCACGTGATCACGCTTCTGCCGTTACCCGCGCACAGAGAGCGGATTCAGGCGATAAAAAGTATAGGGTTCATTGGTCCGGCGAATACGCACCGTCTACGCCTTCAGCTTAGGGAGAAAGAGAAAAAGAGAGAAGGAGGAGAAAGGAAGCAGCCCAGAACCGGGGGTGCGCTTACAAAGGCTAATCTTCGGGGCCATCTCAACAATGAACACAACGGGAGGATTTGTCACTTGTACCCAAGGTTGATAGTGCAGTGGATGTTATGCGTGGCCTTGGGCTTTTAGTCAGGTTCCGTGCTCTGCCTTATCACCAGCTTCGAGACTGTAGTCACGTGACCCTAACCGGAGACACGATTGGCCTAAAACACGCAAAGCATCTACCCTGCTGTCAATACCGATCGAACAGGACAGCTCTTTGAAGGCCAGCTTTTGAATTTCTAAAGAAGCTGTCCAGCCCAGAGTGCCTTCATGTCCGCTTTCGGGGGCAAGTTTGAAGACACTCAGTTTTACGTCGTGTAACTCACATTATAATTTAGAATGAAGAACTAAGCGCGACTATTTTTTGTGCCCGATGTCCACAAATAAATAAATAAATAAATAAATAAATAAATAAATAAATATATATATATATATATATATATATATATATATATATTATCAATAAATTTAAAATTATTTGTACACTGTTAGGTTCGCGTTTTTAAGCTTCAAATTTTTTTTACGAAAAAGTTACACATAAAAGACACCACGGACACCACATCGTCCGACTTTCAACACACGATGAATCGCCGACGCTCGCTGACAGAAGGTTGCGATGCTGCGCGAACAATTTCGGAAAGATGCTGCATAGGGTACGCCGGGCGCAACGTTACCCTCGTTAGAGGTTGTTTAGTCACATTCTGGTCATATAGTCCTGTCTTCAAGAAAAGGCTAGCGTGCATGATTGTTTCAACCTGTTGATGTGGAATCGTGGTGACTAAATCTGGTGTTGGCATTGGTCGAGGCTGCAACCTACAGCATGTTTGATTGGAAACCTGTGTTATTGATGTATATATACTCTGTGTGATTCTTTTTAAATGTTTATCAGGGCCGGATCTTGTGACAATAAAATCCTGTGACTATGTAGTTCACTTCAAGCCTGTTGTAAAAGCGTTTCTTACTACACACGAAAACTGCTTATGACTCATATTTTGTCATGTTTTCAGTGTGTATGGTATATCAAGTCAGGTCTGTAGAAAATCTAGGAGTATGGCGACGCAAAGTCTAACGACCGTTGGCGACAGACAGTTGGTAGGATTTCTGACGACTGTGCTCTGTAGACTCCTGTTGACAGGAAATCTGTAGAAACCTTGTAGAAAAATGGGGACGCAAAGTCTAACGACCGTTGGCGACAGACAGTTGGTAGGATTTCTGACGACTGTGCTCTGTAGACTCCTGTTGACAGAAAATCTGTAGAAACCTTGTAGAAAAATGGCGATAAGATAGGAAGTGGACAGGTATGTTAAAAAATCGTTAAGATGTCTACAGACTGGCTAATATTTTTTTTGTAAGGGAAAAATACCCAGCAATGGCGATACCTGCAAGCTATGTATATAAGGTATTCACTGGGTGCCATATCTGAGCGGGCTACTTACAGCGCATCCGGACGGAGGGCGGGGAGTGGTATCTTTGGCCTGGCAGAGGTGCCCGCATCCTCAGATCAAATCTCCTACCTAACTTCTGCAAAGAACGGCGATCTTGATGGTGTGGAATGCAGGTTGCCGAAGCACTGTGGAAGCTCTACCTTATTTAACGTAGTAAATGCTTTAAGGCTGGACTCCATGGGGCGAATATGCTGCAAAAAATCGACGAAGTTTGCCCGACGGCTTTTGCTCTTCGCGTGGCATCAGACAGTGGCTGCAGCGTCGCGCGTAAATCGAGCGTACCGTCGGGTGACGTACGTCAGTTAGGGATTGTTCACACATTTTCAACGGAGTCGTTCGCACGCAACCGAAATGACCGTAACGACCAAAACACCCCAACAACCGTGACTTACGAATTCGTTCGCGAAGCTACCCCTTGCATCGGTTGCCATGCTGGGTACGGCGAACACTTGTCACGGTGACTGTGTCGTTACGGTCGATTCGGTAGCATGCGAACGCAAACAACGCAGATCTATGTGCGAACCAGCCTTTATTATTCGTCGCGTACTTCACTTCATGGAGTTCAGCCTTTAAGGCCGGTTCACACACTTGCGTTTGACTGCGTTTGACTGCGTTGCGGCGAGAACCGAAAGCGAGTCACCAGCACATCTGTGCTTCGTATGAAGCGTGGAATCCAATTCAAAGAATCTTCTCGGCACGCGATATTAGAAGCAGGGATGTCCTGGTGTCTCGCTGCCGCAACGCAGTCAAAACGCAGTCAAACGCAACTGTGTGAACCGGGCTTTAGTGTTCTCCGGGAGTCGCATTCCGGACTAAGTAACTCCACGAGCGAGCATGCATAAGGCCGCGAACTGGCGCTGCTTCTTAGGAACTCATGACGTGGCGACATTTCCACGGAGCTTCACAGACCGCCACCAGACGCAATTTCGAAATCTGTTTATTCGTTTTAAAATTAGTTTTCTTGACTTCTGTGAACTCAAGACGTCGCCGAGTCCATTATCACCTCACGCGGACGACAAAAGATAAAAAGGAACACAAATATCCGACCGGCTGTGCTTTCATACATTCTCCGCATTTCCCACAACCTTAAGAAGATTGCATCAAAGTTTCACGTCAAGGTCGTGTTATCTGCACCGGACAAACTAAAGAAGTTGTGTCCGAAAATTAACAACTAGCAGCAGCAACAGGGCGAGTGCGGAGTTCAACATCAAGAAAATTACGTCGATTGCCAATGTGCAGTCGTATACGAAATACCGTTTACTTGTGGGAAAGTGCTATGTGGGACAGGCAGGAAGGTGTGTCAACGATCGTCTAAGAGAACATGCCCTGTCACTAAAGTCGTCGCCAGCAGGCCACCTTGCCATACATGTAACCCAAGCAGCACATAAACGTGAAGAAAACGTCGAAAGAACGTCGAAGACGTCTGTAACGTGACGTCGTACAACGTCGAAGGTCCGGACGTTACCTTCCTTCGACGTCGATGAAACCTTTAAATGTCCGCGAGAAAAGGTGCACAGGAGGTTGAGAAAACGTTTCCAATGACGTTTGTCACACGTCACATGCACGTCTCAGTGGGCCGTTGCGTCCTCCCTCGACGTTTATGATACGTGTGTTTACGACATCCGGACTACCAACGACGTTCACAGAACGTCGAGAAACCATTCCAAATTACGTTCCCTCGGCGTCGTGGGGAAGACGTTGTGTCCACCCCCCCCCCCCCACACACATAAAAAAAAAGTTACTTTTTGACTATTATTGCGAAGGCAAGTTGCTCTCACGCAAGTACGAAGGAAGTAACTAAAACACAGGTTTGGTACGAACTGTTTATTTTAGCATGTTCAGACACGAGATGCAATACGGAGCGCCGCCAAAAGACGTCCCTGGATGTGCCAGCCAGAAGTATATAAAACAAACAAATTCACGTAAAGAAATGAACAAGGGACGATGTCACGCTGCGCGGAATGTTCCACCGCTTACCTTGTTCTGCTTCTGATTAATCCGCTGACGCGCGTGCTTTACCCACCCCATCGCACATAGCTGGTACTCTCGCTGCGTGCACGGGAATGGATTCAGAAGTGGGATCCCGTCCGCTGGGCGTTCTTGACTGGGATCGTCGGAGGCGTCTGAAGAGCCTTGATCGGAGACTGGACTTGACGCGCCATTATCTGCACTGCCCCTTCTTTTCTGGGGGCATCATTCATATCCTCACAGGCACCTTGATCCGAGCAGTAATACGATTCAACGTGTGAAGCGTCATGGCCTTGAAAAAGGTCCGCGAGCCGTGACTGAACACGACGGCGTTTTGGGCGATCACCGACTTCTTCATAGGGGCGACTTGAGCGACTCAGTCTGGACAGCATTATAGAGAAATCGAATCGCAGCACTTCCACTGTATGCAGACTCGAAAAAAATCACGGCGACAAGCAGCCTGCCTCGTAGACCCCGTAGACGTGACGGCCGGTGCTAGTGACTGACTTTCGGAAAAAGCTGGACCGGGTTATACCCAGAGCATAGAATTCAGTGAAATATTTTAGGAACGACTGAGAAAATACGTGCACCCGGAACTAACGCTTGTCGATTGTTCGTCGCCACTATCTTCTCCCACTTTTCTCTCTCGCCCTCTTCTTGCCGAGTTTCCCGACGCATCGCATGGGGCTCTATGGAGATGCCTGCCTTTCCCCCTCTCTCTCACGCCGCGTTGACGCCGGCTCTGTTTTGTCTTTGTTTTTTTTTTTTGCCGACACGTAGGTGCGGGCTGGACTTGAACGCTTTTTGGACCGTCATCTGGGGCATTCAACGGTTGGCATCATGAGTGCCAATCTACACAAACTGTTGACAGTATCTACCGGATTTCGTCATTGCCGGGCATTTATTTTTGGAGTAGTGTTCAAAAATGCGCAAGTGTGCAGTGAAATTGTGCTCCGATATGGTGTGTGCCGGCGTGCGATTTTTGTTTGGGTACGTCATCAGTGCCAAAGAAAGCAAGATCTGTTTTGACAGTCACGTAACAAGACTGCGCACCGATCTACCGAAAGCGCTAATGTGCTGGAAGTTGGTGTTGTGGATGAACTGTGATGTTGATGCGAATTTTGTGGTTATGCGCAAGTGAGCATGGGTAACAAAACACGAAGAGAAATTGCCGAACCTTAAAACAATGCCAGGTGGTCGCGGAGCAGTATGGATGCTCCTGGAAATGATGCATGCCTGAAATCACCTGGAGAGGGATAGTGCAGTGACGCGCCTGTGGCGCGTCCAGGACCCAAGGAAGACGACAACGCGCGTGCAAAAAACAAGAATGGCACAATTCGATCCGTTCTAGACGCCATGGGCTTCACTTCTGCAAATTAGAACCGTAACAACATTTTAAACAAACCAAAAGTATAACAAGCACATGTAAAAGGAATGATATTCCCAACATGCCTTCATATTTTTTTCCTTCAGTGTACATTGAGTTTTGTATATGCCCTCCCTAGCGTAATCCCATGTGCAATTAATAGTATCTTGAAATAAATAAATTAATGTATAAATAAATAAATTCCTGAAGCTCTCAAAAATTAAGTTTTCCTTGCGGCTCTTGAGCAGTGTCACCTTGACCACAGCTGTAATTAAGCTTTTAACAGTGAACGCGTATTATACGTGATTTACGGCTGGAGATGGAGCTGGAAAAGCTAAAAAAACACAAAACAAAGGTTGTTGCATGACATCGCCAGGGCGTCGATGACAGGACAAAAATGGAACGTAATTTAAATATGTCCTCAACGTTGAACAAAACGTGAGTGGTCGACGTTGCCAGTACGTCCTGTATGACGTTTACGACAGTTAGGTGTGAACGCGACGTCGCTGAAACGTCACTGACGGGACAATAATGTAACGTCACTATGGACTTTATTTTAACGTCGAAGAAACGTGAGTGTTCGACGCTGCTAAAACGTCTTGTCTTGACGTCGTGGCGACGATGACGACGTAGAAGTTGAAACATGACGTCGCCAGCACGTCACGGACAGGACGATAATGGAACGTCATTTATGAACTTCACTTCAACGTCAAAGAAACGTGAGCGTTAGACGTTGCCTGAACGTCGTGCATCGACGTCGTGGGAACGTTGACGACGTTTGAGTTGAAATACAACGTCGTCACAACGTCACTGATTGGACTATAATGGAACGTTATATAAGGACGTCACCTCAACGTCGAAAAAACGTGATCGAAGTCACGCGGGACGTCATGGACGTCAGGGACCTTTTCTCGACGTTTCCACGACGTTTTGTGCTGCTTGGGAAGGGACTGCCAGTGCTCCGCCTTGTTCAGGAAAACAAAAATCCTGAAACGTTTCGGGGAACGACGAACTCGCGAACTCCACGAGGCACAGGTTATTCTGTCCAGTGGGGATGCCTGCGTAAGCGCGCCGTCCGCGGCCTTGTCATCAAAAGAACTTTATTTTTCAAGTCGCGATCTTTAAGGATCCTTGGCCACGGCGAATATTTAAGTCGTAAACTTCCTCTTTCTTTTTTCTATCGGAGTTTCTATGCACATCTTCCCAGAGGTTAATCGTTTTCAAAGAGTCTTTTAAGCGCGAAGCTTAAAGCTTAGTATCCTTAGAAATTCATTTTTAGGCAGTATATAGGAGTACCCTAGCTATAGCATATGCTTTTGCAGGTTTTCAATATGCATGTTTTAAAAGCATTCTTAGGTTCTTTTTCCTCTTTCTTTTTTCGTTAAACGTCAGTTTTTTAGTCAGCGCCTTGTCAGCGCTCTATCCTGTCTCCCTTGTCCAGCCTTCATTTTCGTATTTGCGCTGTTAATTCCACATAATGATCAACCAACCAGCCCACCAGATGATAAAGATAATTTGTTTCTTGGTCAATGGCGTTGCACGCCTGTATACGGGTCCAACGAATGCAAATAAACTGCCGCAAAATGAAAAAAAAACATTTTTTTAGCTAAATATAGTTGCACCGCCCCTTTAATTGTAACGAAATTGGTTATTGCTGCGAAACGTTTGACATCAGGGGGAGCAATTTACATCTTGACGAAATACTGTACTCGTTCCAAATAATAGTTATCGATAGGACTAATTAGCCATAGTTTCACCTTTCCGAACAGCATAGGGGGTACCGACGTCGTGCACACTCACAAAGAGCACGCTGGTGCAATAAAGGCCTGTGGTGAAAAACAAATATTAACGGTATCAAATACGCAATGTGAAATAACCATGTGTTATCTTACAATTCATACGTCACAGCAGACTATATTGCTTTCGTTGATTGCTACGTCGAGCACGACGCACGGCTGTCCCGGTGACAAGCGGCCGCTGATGTTTCGGTTGCTGCTCTGAACGCAGCAAACGGCATTGTCTGAACCAACGTTCGGTAACGACGCACGTATAAATTATGTCAATAGAACTAGCAAAGAGTGTTTGATCGAAGATACCTATTGGCCCTCATGAACTTTCGGCATATATTCTAAAAAGCGACAGCGCAACTATTCGCATAGCGTCAAAAGATCGCAGCCTAAACCACGGTGTAAGATGCCTAAACTAAAACATTGGTCAGTCCATGTGTCCGAAATCATAGCCCCCAGCGACAAAAAAATGAGAAATAATAATTCCAAACGCAGGCGCTTGTGAAAAGAGGGGCCGCGCATAAAACAATAGTTCTGCTTTTTACAATACTTTTGGCATCGGTGTTGTTCTTGGAGCTTCGTGACTATGCATTTCTGACGTTCTTTCACTGCCATATATGCGAAGGTTTCTAAAAAGACGGAGTCTTGCAAAACGCGCAGCCCCCTACTTTGCCAAGGCGGCAGCATAAACCAGCATGGCGGCGCCCATGGAACAGAGCAAACACTGGTCTATATCGTACAAGCAGTGGCGTACCAACTTGTCTTTTTTTTTTTTTGGGGGGGGGGGGCAAACCAGACACTCCCCCTCCCCCACGGCCGGTGGGCGGTCCCCTATGGTATTCCTTGGGCGCCGACGGCCACTGTTTGCCCTGCCCAGTAGCGGCTGTTACAGGGAAGGGGGGGTGCAAAGCACATGCCTCGCCCCCCCCCCTCCCTCCACTCTGAGAACTATAGGGGGCAAGCGCCCCACTTCGCCCCCCCGGTTGGTACGCCCATGCGTACAAATCAGTCTGCAGACACTGAGGCGGTAAGTGAAGGGGGAAGGTGCGTTGATCGCGCTTTCGGCAACTTCATGTCGCTCCGAGAGAAAGCAAGTCGCTTCGTCAGTGATCGCCTAGTGCCACTAAATACGCTACGCTTCAGAGTAACGACACTTGGCCATATTGTGTCTTAAAATCATGGTTGCCAGTTATCTGAAGCTTTATCGGAAATCACGGGAAACACTTTTCCGCCCTCCACTACTGTTTAAACGGTTCGCGACAGAGCAAAGCAAAGTTACACGAGCTTCCTAACACCGAATCTAATGCTGATGAGGTCGCACTTTTGAAATATGACGATCAGCAGTTGCGTCTGCTGACGAGCCAAAATGGCGGCGCCCACAACAATGTCGGGGAACGGAGTGCCGATACTCTAAGCGCAGCTTATTTAGTGGCTCTATGATCGCCGATTCATCTTGACCGCGTTATCATGTCTGGGTCCCCGTCCGCAATGCACGCACCGCCCCTCCACCAGCCACTATTTCGGCCAAGTGCTCCGAGTGTCTTCCATGTAGAGTTTTAGTAGATCATTCTTGATACGATAATGATACCCGGTAGCGATAAGACGCACGCGCCATGGCGCTAGCAGCCCGTCGAGCATCGTTACATGAGATATCGGAACGACCTTCGAAAACTCCGTATTGGTGGAGTCTACGCCAGCAAGACATCCCTTCGGTTGAAATCCGCATGTTAGTTTTGATTGAGAGGCAGTGGCGTAGCCAAGGGGGGGGTATGGGAGTTCAGCTTTCCCACCACCTCCGAAAAAACTTCCCTGCTACGCCACTGTTCAGTGGACTGAGTTCAGAGTTGACTCTTTTTTTCTGCGTCAATATTGGCGACTCCAGCGAAATCGACGGGCACGTAGCGGCTATAACAGAAAGCTGTGGCGGCCGGTTCGCTTGCCAGCTTTCTCGAGCGCATCAGATATTCACAGCGCCTGGCGGTCTAAAGACGAAGCCATGAAAGTAGGTTCAAACGAACGTGACGAAAATTGCCAATAGCTGGGAGTTCTTTCAGTGCAATGGCTTAAATCGACCTTCTCCTTAGCGGAAACTTAGGTCACCACTTTATGGCAAGATTAACTTCCCGCTTTCTAAGCTTTCAGTCATCAAGTTTAATTTTCGCTTTGATTTTCTTTTCCCAGTCCTATTAGCGACGTGCGCGAGCAAAAGCGTCGCTGTGATCGGGTTTCTACGATTGGCCAAACAACGGGCTTAAGAGCATTGTTAGATTGTCACCTTTGACGTTGCTTGTTTAAGATTGTAATGGCTTCTAGCTGCTAAAGTGCTTTTAAAACACGCCATCGCACTTGTCGTCGCAACTAAGGATAAGTAATCTGGGCCACAACTCGTGACGTTAGGGTGAGGCAAATGCTGGCCGTGACGACACGAACGGGACTTATAAGAGGGCGCCACCGAAACATCCCGGCTAAGAATCTCGGCGCCAATAACATGGCGACCCCGACAAGAAGTTCAAAGATGGCCGCCTGGTAGTGTGTGATGTATCTTTCAAGTATCTTGAACAGCTGCTGGACGCAATGTTGTCGAGTGTCCAGTTTGAATTGAGAATATCGTACATGACAGCGTTTCAAAAATAGCAGCTGAAACGTGACATGGAAAAAGGTTGAGAAAGACCTTGTTTTCAGCGTAGGTTTTGTATACTGCTCGTTCCTTCAAAGACATATTTATTTCAAAGCAATAGATTACGTCGTGGGGCTAACGCCTACAGCGGAACTAGAGGGCAACACTGTTCACGTGTTTTGGAAGGGATTACGTGTTTTCAAGCAGTTAATCCTATTGGGATAGCGCTATGCCATTCCAGAGGCTCAGGTCTAATAGAGATTTTATGTAACGAGAGTGTAATGTGCCTTCTGGATACAGCACACGACGGGCGAACGCTCTGAGTGCACCTTTCATATATATGTTCGTATAGCTCGCAGAAAACGTTAGCCTGAGATACTATTAAATATATGCTGGACGTTGGCAAAAAAAAAAACAGTTACAAGACGCAATGCAATTATCATAGCTCTCTCGTCCCTATAGTAAAATAACGTGCCTGATGCGAAGGAAGCGATGGAAGCCTACGACTAACTCTCTTAGCCCGAGGTATCAGGATCTTTCGTTCCGACGCCGACCTGTTCTTGACGTTCCGTAATCGGATGTCTGCTCTTATGAGAACCCACGGTGTGGCTCAAAAGGTCCAGGATTGCTTCGAAAAGGGAACGCAAAATGCGCTTTAAGCAAAGTCGACCTTTTTCCTCTGGACAAACACGACGCATTTTATGGTCCTCATCTAAACCGGAAAAAAGTCCATCATATTTATTTATTTGCCGTTACCCCGCAGCGCCCGGAGGCATTATTGCAAAGGGGGGGGGGGGGGAGTGAGAGTACAGTTACATCAGTCATGATCACGTTGATACACTCAACATGATCATGGCTGACAGGAGGAGGACGGCAGAACGTCTCCTTGGAATGCCTCCACGCGCGCTCGTTGCCTTTCGCCGTGCTTTGACTGCGCGTGCACGCTCAAAGTATTTAAAACGTCCAAGTGTTATCGAAGGTATGAAGCTCGCGCTTAATGCGGTACAATTGAAAAAAAAAACTTCCATGTTAATCCTTTGTTTAGCTATGCTCGTTTTCACACAATGGAAAAAGTAAGCTTTGCTCATGGTTGATACGCTGCGCGAAGTAGTTCTTACCCAGAAAAACACGGCATTATTGAATAACCTGACGGCACTCCTGTTATTCATAAGGCATTAAAATGTCACTGACAGCAACATGAAAAACGTGTTTCTAATGTATTGCAAAAATATTACGGAAACCTCCCATCAACACCCTTAAAGTCAAGGCAGGTTCCCTACCATAACTGCTGCTTTGGGTTTGTTATAAAAGGTGAACCTCAGAAACATAGACAATAGACTTTTTGTTGTTGTTTATTGCGCAGAGGAAAGGCCCGCAGGCCTAAGTGGGAAAGGGATTAAAGGAAAGCGGGGAGGCCGGCGGTATGGACGAAGTCTAGAAGGCTTCGGGCGCAGGCGTTGTTCGTCGTCCAGGTCTTGTAGGCCTCCGGATCGTCCCACCGTATCCCCGGCTGGAGGACGTAGTGCTCCCGATCCGCCCGTATCCCCGGGCAGGTCCAAATGAGATGGCGAACATCCACCTGGTCCGCCGGAGCGGGGCAGTGGGGGCAGGCGGGAGGGATGCGGCTGTGGTCCCCTCGCCAGGATGAGAGGACTGCCGGTGTGATAGCGCATCCAGTGCGAATGCGCCGGAGCATAAGGACAATAGACACTATGTGGCTTGAGTGTACTGACATTAGAATCCACATAATCAACATCAGTTTCTGCTGGGCCGGAAATGCATCTAATATAAAAAGGAGATATTGGGGCTTTATGCCACAGAACAATTGAAGCAAAGCCCCAAAGGCTCTACAAAAGGGACCACCCAGGTTTGCGCTCCTGAAGCCAATCTGTAACACCAAAGAATTGCACTGTGAGATTGAAACAAAATATAACTTATGAGACTGAAACAAAATATATCTTAGGATAGGTGAAACAATCCTCACAGCGACATTTAGAGCAGAGACACTTGGTCCATAGCCAAAAGAAACAAATGTTAGATCAGTTACATTCAAAGCAAAGCACCTCGATCAATGTTTACCTTGGTTAAAGGGAAGCTGAAACATTTCTCGAAAAAAAAACGAGTTAGAGGTGAATTCTGGCGTATTTTTATCCCGTGAATCTGAATATCACATTAGTTTTCCCTGAAGATGCAACTAAAAGCGAGAAAACGCGAAAAAATCTCCGACCTGTTGTTACGTCATAAAAGGACCTTTCGGCCGCCAAGCGCGTGTCGCTCGTGTGGGAAGCGCGTGCAATGGCAAGCTTGCCAGTTGTATATTTTCTCCGCAATGACGGCAGTCGTGACGTCTCTTTCTGACCTTTTTGGAAATAGCAAGAGTGCGCGTGCATAGCTTTGACAGGCGCTGAAGATGCGGGAGAGCGGAGATTCCGAAAACTCCTAGTGCGACGTCACGCCCCGGGAAGGAGGGGCATCGGCGGTACTTTAAAAATTAATTTCTGAAGCCTCCGTGCACCAAATTGAAAAATAATCTCGATATTCCTGATCCTGGAGTTAGAATGAAGGCCATTGAAGTGCTTTTTCTCAAATAGAGAACCGCTTCAGTTTCCCTCTAGGTAATGTATTTTTTTACACGGATTACTGTTCTAAACTTGCCCAGATGTTGTCAAAATTACTTTCTATCTTTATATCAATCACAGTAGCAAAAGCAAGGCCCAGGTGCTTGTTCGATTTTATTATTCGTTTTCCAATTTTGTAACTCGGAAAAAGTTAAAAACATGAAACTGGCGCATAATTACGACTCCACGAAATATTACCAAGTATGTACAGTTTGCCATAGATACTGCAAAACGGCATTTGCCCCAAACATCTAATCAAGAAACACCGCGCTTCTAAAAAAACCTTAACTTCAAAATAAAATGCTAATATAATTGGGCTAGGTGGTAACCTATGACAGCAAATTCAGAGCAAAAGACGAGGTCAAGAGAGGGACACAAACACGGCGCCATGTTTCTGTTCCTGGCTTGTTCTCGTTTTTTTTTTCGCTGAGTTTGCTGTCAAGCGAAGACAACTTAAGAACTGGCGCCGAGAATGTTAAGTAAATCGTTAAATAACGACGATGCGAAAGCGATACACACAATCTGATCAATGCTTAAAAAAAGGCGTATGATGCAAAAACAAAAACAAAAAACAAAACTCCGCTCAAACTCTCCACCGATGAAGCAATCATGTTTCCAGATTGCTTAGTTTCGACAGTTCGCGAGAAAAGAGGCGCCGGCGTGAAATCGAAAAAGAAATCAGTACGATCGTCACTCCAGGCTATAGTTTTGCGGTTATGGCTCGAAAAAAAATACAGAAGTCAGCCAGCCTATCATTACACTTCCTACCGCCACATTTAGGCGTTAAGCAGGTCGACCGCGTTAGGGGCATCACTAGTCGCTTACTGGATTAACGGACACATAAATATTATTGTACAAGCATGCTGCAGAAATATTCTAACCTGTAATTGCGTCCACAGGTAAAAGCGTCCCCGGTTGCAGTTCCGACCTTAACCGAGAGCCGCCATTTTTGAAATACAAACGTGGATTTGTTGGATGGGCTACGACTGAAGGCTGAACTCCATGGGACGAATTATGTGGCGAATAACTGGCGAACGCCGCCCGACGGCACACTCGCTTTGCGCGCGACGTAGTAGCCACTGTGTTGATTCCACGCGCAGAGCAAAAGCCGTTGGGCAAAATTCGTCGGTTATTCGCAGCATATTCGTCCCATGGAGTTCAGCCTTGACGCCTGGCCTTTCTAAACATACTTGTTGCAGTTTCGGTTACAGTTTCTTGCGTGGGGGCTTCTTTGCATTTGTCTTGTTTTGCGTTTCATCCGTTGTTTTTATTTTTTTAAATATACATTTCTATGTTTAATAAAAATGAAAGATAAAAAAGAACACTGTCTGTTTCACTATTCTATTTAAACTTTGGAGTTTCCGAGCGGTTTTCATTTTGGTGGTTTAAGTGCTGCTTTTTCATCAAACGAGTGGCATAACACTCGTAACTAAATCGACGGCAAATCTTGAAGTTCTACTGTTTTACGCTTTTGCCTGCGTGGTTTAATAACCTTTTGATGAAAGTGACTGTACCAATTTATAATCAACAACTCGAAGCGACTTGTGCTTTCTGCGATAAAAAAACTTTCACAGCTTTGGCAAGTGCCTAAAAATCGCTTTATTTTGTACACCAAGATCGTAATTGACAGATGAGAGCCCCACATTTTGCTTACCTATCTGTTATCATCAATATAATAGTACGATTTTTTTTATTTACGTCCTATTACTTTTTCGCCATTTTCCGACAGAAGTACACCGAAGTACGAATCACGAAGTTAAAAGCCTGAACATAGAAGTCACTCCCGGCGTTTTCAAAGATGTCAGTGCTTTTCGAAAATTCATATTGTAACTCCGCAAATAGATACATCTCTGTTTTATTTTATTGAACTGTTTAGTCATCTTCATTGCTCTATCTTTTTCTTTTAAGTGATTTAAAATAGCACGCTGTAGAAAAGTTATATCTCTAGAAGAAGTTCGAAAATATTCTTTCGGAATGCCTCATATGCGAGCAACTAGTACTATTCGCGACTCCAGCGACCTATAGGGGACGCCACTATCGGGCAAATATGGCGGTCGAATCCAGGTCGTGCCGTGCCATGTGCCAGCTCAACTCACAACGCTGGGGCATCAGCGAGCGGGAATTGGACTCCAAATGGTTCGCCCCGCTTTTTATTATCCACGTTTCGAACCTCCGGCGATGTGTTGGGGTAAGCGAGCTTCCAGAGGCTTGACTTTCTTCGAGGAAACGAGGAAAGGACTGCCCACTGTCCTTTCACTGTGCTGATGAACGTTGAGAAACGCAGAATGTCTGGCTCACGCGGTTCCATAGGTCGCGTGCAGAGCAACCTGGGTCACAAGGCGATACTACGGTTACGACACAGACATCGGTAGAACTGTTCTGTCGCGCAATCCACCGACAACATGCAAACACGGAAGCCAGAAGAGACGAGCAGAAATCGCGAAAGGACCTGGTCCGGCCAGTTCAGTGTTTTCCCACTAGGTGTCGTTCATTTTGCTGGAGTCGCGAATATCCCAGAGACTAGTTCATAAATTATAAATACGTACCTTAGCCAAACATTTGCTGCCCATCATATTCGGAAATGTCTGTTGTTTTCCAGGAAATCCATTTCGAGTTTAATTAATGTTGAAACACTGAATTCGGTTTTCGGAAACCGCATTTCTTTTGACTGTTAAATATTTCCACGTTTCTTTTTAGAAGACGCGTTAAAGATTAAAATTCGTGAGCATGAATCTGTATATTCTCCCATCAACAGATCGAAGTGAGCGAGGTTTTATTTTTTTTTATCTCAGAAGCAAGGAACTTGACTTTTCAGCAATGGAAATCTGTACCCATTCTTATATACACCATGACTAACTGAACTTGCATTACTCGTTTCTTTTATTTATTACTAAATCTATACATATACACCATCCGGCCGGTCTGATGTCATGCAGCTCCGGTGGAACTGCTGTACACAAAGCGCAGAGACAATTTACCCCGAGCGAATCTGTTTTTTGCGCATGCGTAGTGCTCTCACATAGTGCGGGTAAACGCGGGCTTGTTTGTAAAAAGGCACGTTGGTATCTATTGTACATTTAGATGTGTGTCATCCTGACAAGCTCTTATGCCCCTGAAACGTGCATATAAGTAACCTTGGCATTCCGGGTTTCGTGTCCGTCTATACTCAGCTCAGTATAAAGTCCGACCAGAGCCAACGCCACCATCCGATGAGTCAATCAAGCAGAACCAAAAGCGCAACGTCAAGTCGTCTTCGTGCGCTTGCTCTAGCTGGCTAGACCAATCAAGTAGGGAAAGAATCACGACGCATTCACTGTGTCTGATTGCTTTAGCCGGTGATTGCAAACGCACAAAGACGACGGGCGCCATGAAGAAGCACTTTTTTCATTGGCTTCATCGGATCGTAGTGTTGGCCGCAGTCGGCCTTAATGTGAAACTGCTCTCCATTGTTTTTAAGAACCAAACTCCAAACACCCTTACACCCCTTGCAGCATCGTGGGGTGCGTTCTCATTACTTAACACTTTTTTGTGCACCCTCCTAGCACTTCTTTTACATCCTTCGATATGATAAAGGTGCAGAAAGGGTGTTTTGCTCGTGTCACACACCCTTCTAACGACCTTCATATTAAAAACGAGGGCGTTGGAAGGGTGTTTTGAGTACCATTACCCCTTTGAGGGTGTAAAAAGTTCACTGCGTTCGGTTTTTGTGGTAAATACGAGTATAGTAATTATTTTACCTAGGTGCCCCGAAATATTTACCACATAACGGCACCCTAGATTTCACACATTTGATTCTCAAGACAATAGGGAGTTGTAGCATAGGGGGCCTCAACGCTTTGGGTCTTCCGAGCATCCTGGCGTGTCGCACTACGCATGCGCAGTCCTGCGCCCCAAGCTGCTCGGAGGACCCTAAGCATGCAGCTCCCTTATCACCCCTATTCTAAAACCTTCTATTGTCTCTGCCACATGACTACAACTGCGGCTATGCACGCCTGCTTTATTCTTACCACAGGTGCCGGCCTATGGATCCCCACGTGGCGGGTTCGAATCCCGGCCGAGGTGCTCGCAATCTGAAGGAGGCTTATTGCGGAGAAGGCGCCGTGTAACTGAGCTTTCGGTTGCACGTCGAATGATCCCCATGTGGTCGAAATGAATCCTCAGTCAAACGCTGGGGCGTGCCAGATGCCCATCGTTGGTTTGGCACGTAAAACCCCCAAATTTGACTTTTTATTCTTATCACAGGTACGCGTTGCGGAAGTGATCTGACTATCGGTTAAACCACAAAACGCAAAAATCGCAGAAAGAGCTCGAAGCACGATCGTTGAAATGACCAACGTTTAGGCCGACAATATACAGAGACTTCACGCAGCATTTTAAACAGCGGGCGGTCGTTCGTGCACGTGTAATTACCGGAGTGGTCAAGCGGTTCCCGGGAATAGCTGTGAAACATGTTTACGGCTTACTACACCTCGCTTAATCCCTCGAAGCTCAGCGAGTACTCCTAAAAAATAACATATATAAAGATAACACTGATCTTCCGGTATACATAGGTATTTTTGTTTTAAATTCACGTTTGTCCCCAAGTCACGTAAGTCTGGTTCCGATACGTAGAATTGAGAAATCAGCACTTCTTTGCGAGTAGATTCTAATCGCCGTACGCGTGTTTCGTATCTAAAGAGAGCAATTACCCTTCGTCTTCCTCGTTTACGCTCTAAAAGTCTGGTTCGTCAACTTTCCCGCAATGCACTTGGAAAAGCAAATCGCTGCTTTCTACAAACAAGTGCTGGGCGAATGACGCGGCAGGAAATATGTATAAACCTAAAAGCAACCTCGCACTGTAACACTGGGAGTCACGTACTTTCGCTATGCTGAGTATCACAGCCCATAATGTTTTTCTTATGTTTGTTTCGTAAATCTATACATATTTCTGGCCTCGTAAATGTCGAGTTTCATCCATAGATTACAAGGATTGGTTCCTACGAGAGAGCAGACGCACTGAATTTTTCAGAGTGTATACGGAAAGCATGTGTTCCCAAAAAGGGTCAAAGGACTACAGAGTTGTCCTTCGACCCTTTTTGTTGTCAAAGGACAACAAAGAGAAAGCGCAGTCTCTGTTGTCAAAGGAGAACAAAGAGAACGCCCAGAGAATGTGCGATGACGATGCAGGCAAGCGAGCGCCGTCATTGGTTGAGGTAGGGGGTAAACAAAAGCACGTGCGCGCATTTGGAGGGTAAGCAAACGTATGGGAGGTGCGCAAAGAGCAGGGGGACTGGCGCCCCGTATTCAAAGCAGGGTACATACGCCGAGGAGTTAGATTGGAAAGTGCGCAGCAACGAAAGGTATGCGCATACTTTTTTTTTTGTAAAGAAATTTATTGAATCGATTTTTAAAGCTTACAGGCGACCTTGGAACATGACGAGGTTTAACACAAACCTCTCGAGCTTAGCCGAAAATCCCCGTCTGCGCGGTGATATACCGGGCCGCTTATACGAAACGTCTTGTTCAGTGTCAAAGAGCCGACTTCATTTTTTTTTTGAGAATATACTTTTCAGCACGGCTCGCTCTGTACTCTTGCGCTGGTAAGATAAGTAAACAGGTGTTTTACAAAGATAATTTTTTTTGTGTGTGGAAATTATCTATTTTGTTTTAAGTCAAGTGTTAACGCAGCGGACGCCATGGACGAGGAGATAGGATCAATCAAAGGGCGTCAAAAGCACCCCATTGGGGTGTTTGTCGTGTCTTTGTACGTGTTCTTTCAACGCTGAAGCGATCATCAACAAAAAATGTCCAGTGACTTGCACTTTTGAGGCTACTTGATTGGTTCCATTAGCTCGTAGCGACGGCTGCGTCTCGACTTAAAGGGACACTCAAGTGGTTTTGGAGTTCGTGTTTTGATGATGACAGCTGAATTTAGACGCCCTAAGTATCCCTAGATACCAAAAAGTATAGTCATACGGTGATTATTTCTTTAATAAAAATGTAATTGAAGGACGCCAAACCTCGGATCCACCCGAAAACGAAACCACTCTCATTGGTCCTCGCACGCTTATCAAAAGGATCTCGGGCCAATGGCGTTGGACGACGTTCCGTCGCGCAGTGATCCCGAGGTAGCCGCATCGGCCGAACCTCTTTTCATTCGAGCTTCGATCATGGCGGAGTTCTCTTCGCTCGAGGACCTGACGCCGTTAGAGCAGTTAGAGGTTGAGATTCTTCGGCGGACAGCCGACCTGGGGATGATTTCCATGACGCCACTCCGACGTGCGATGTGCACGAGCAGCGCTTCGGAGTCATGTTCGGGTTCCGAGGACGACGAAACGCAGACCTTTTCGGGCGTTCTTCGATTTGCGGTTTGGGCAAGTCCTAACCAAACCAACGTTTGACATCGCAGCGTTACCTCTGGTACATGATGTCAAGCGATGTCGCCACGTTGACTTTCGCCTCGGGAGGACGGAGGGAAGGCTGGTTTAGACATGTGCAACGAGAGCGTATTTACGACTGCGTGCAACCGGAACGACCGCTCAGCGCCGCGCGTACACACACCTGCAACCAGACTTGTACACGTTACCGAAAAATAGTAAGGAATTACATTTACAATTACTCAAGGCTAAATTGTAATTTATTACAATTACAATTACCCTCCCATAAAAGTAAGTGACCGTTACCCCCAAAAGTAATCCGTTACTTTCGTGGCGTTACTTTCAACAATATTTTCCTCAATTAAGAAACAAAGGGAAGAAGGTTATTCAAGTTCTTATTGTTGCCACCTGTTCCATTTATTGACCTTGAGTATTTTGAGCAACACCTGACTCTCGAAAGTCTCGTCAGACATTTTGCGTTATTTCTTACTCAATATGTCGACTGCTACGCTGAACACCCTTTGAACTGAGGCACTGGATGGGAGTGCCTTGTTGTGCCTCACGAATATTTTATGCTCTGCATTGAGCTTTTTCAGCGAAGCAATGGAAGTACTATTTACCTCGAAGATAGAGCGAAGCTTCGTCATTGCAGCCGTTGCCTGATATTCGAGAGTTTTAGTAGAGTTGGTAACGGTAAGGGGATAATTAAATAATAAATAAGGTTTGGGTCGATATTCTTCTTCCTTTGGTTCTGAACAGGTCGAGCCTCGGTTGAGACGTTGGTGAATAAGAAAAAGTTTCCAATATTTAAATATAAGTAATCGAGAAAAAAACAACGGGACACTTATAACAACAATTAATTAGAACGTTGGTTAAAACAAGGAAATGTAAACGCACGTTTGCCATGTGTACCTTTCTTGGTGCCGTTCAAAAACGCACGGAGCACGGACCGACTGCAGTTTACTCCGGTGTTCTCCGGATAGACGTCCGCTGATGCCACGGGCAGCGAAGGGCAGAGAACTAAGTAAGCCGCGCTCCCGGGACACTCACGAGCTTCACTCTCTCATCAAGCCCAGAATATCAAGTCTACGTCAGACACCATCATGTTTTATTTGTAAAAATATCTGCCTGAGATAAGATGCGTCCTGCTGGGGTAAAAACAGGAAGAAGAAAAAAGGAAGACTATTACCATTTGCGAAGTGCTCGCAAGAAGCTGACTCACAAAAAGGGTGACTAAGATGCAAATAACCTGGCTGAAATTCACAAATAAAGTGGGCCAACCCTAGAAGTTGGACTGCAAAAAAACGTAAGTAGCTTTTAAAACAGGGTCAAATAAGGTGAAAGAAGCAGAAAAAAATACATCCTGTTTTCTAAGAGATGATAAGTGTGCATCGACGAACGAGGATGCTTGTGGCAATAACACCTTCACATATTATCACACCTCTTTTAGTAAATTTTAGGGTAGACGGAGCGTTGTCTCGTGTTGTGACATTATAAAAATGGTCCTAGTCACTATAACCGAGAAGGACATTGTTAATTCTTGTCTGTGCACTTAGCGCCTTGAGCTTCTCGAAGAGGCATACAATCACTTGGTGTCTTCCTCTCCCCACCTTCGATCGCAAAGAAAAACAAAACAGACACAAAAAAAAAACGGATATAACTTGCCCCCTTCCCCCTTTTTTTTTGTAGAAATGTTTATTTGGATTTCTTGACATTGTTGTTAGGGTCTAAAAAAATAGAATCAGGGGCTTGGTGTTGCAAAAAAAAAAAAAAGGCTTTGGGGAACTGAAGAGTGCCAAGCCTCCCTTTGCGCTGGTCGATTCGCGTGACAGTGTCACTGCGCTCAACTTTACCAAACTGAAAACGACATTCTCTTTAGAGGGGGGGGGGGGGGGGGCTGGTCCTGAAAAAAATGTAACGGATTACAAGGAATCCGTTACGTAAAAAATGTAAGGGAATTACTTTAAAATTACTCTAGAAAATATGTAATTATTCCGTTACTAAATTACCGATAAATGTAAGGGATTACAAGTAATTTCGTTACTTGTAACGGATTACGTACAAGTCTGCCGCAACCACTACAACAAGCGCAGCGGGTCGTCATCTGTTTCAGCGGCCCCTCTAAAATGGGACGCACTGCACTCAATGCCGTAACAGAATATAGACATACAGTTTTCTCTATCCAAAAGCTTTATTATTATTTTTTCTTGATAGGCTTGCCGGCTACAGTGGATGAAAAAATAAAAATAAAAAGATGCAGTACGCCGTCTTGGACGATCACGACTCTAATACACGACATTACCATAGTACAAATATCGCCATACAAATATCGCCACACGCCTTTTCTACGATTATAAAAGACAATGTAATCTTAGCAGCGATATAGCAACGTAGAAATATGATTTCGTGATCAGATAGACGTTGCGAGCGTTCAGGATTGCTGACACTAATCACTTTTCTCCGTTGATGAAAACGCGTGAAAATTCGCATCCTTTATACGGTACGCGCCAGTAATACCTTGAGCTCTGAGCACACGCATGAAATGCGCCAAATAAGAAATCCGGGCGATGTTCGAGGACACAAATGCTTAGAAAGCACCACTGTAGTCGAAGTAAACGAACACGACGGCACGGGCGTTTCTGCTGTCTTGAGAGTGCCGCCACGACATCGCCGCACGAGTGGGTGGATCTTCCCTTCTAGTACGTGCTGGGTTATCATAGCGACACACGACGAAAATTCACAGTCAAGGATAGCGCTTTTACGCGGAACGATGAGCTTCACCACGCCGACCACGCCAACGATCACCACCGACGCCATGTTCGCAGAGAAGAAGCCGGCCCGCGACCGGCACGACCGGCATGCAACGCGCGCCACCAGTTCTCCTCGACCTGTGATTGGTCTGCCGCTGCGGCTGTTTCCAACGCAGCGGGGAAAGAAAGGCCGCCAAAATTTTCAAACATACGATAATTTCATTGGTCCTCGCAAGTACAGAAAGAGTCCGCACGTATTTATTCCTGCGTGATTAATAGGCGGTTCTGCCTTCTAAAACTGAAGATACTTATTCACTGACACTTCCTTAACGCCATCGCACCAAAAAGTAGCTTCCCCAAAAACCGCTTGAGTGTCCCTTTAAGCTGAAACGATGTGTTGTTACTGACAGCTAAGAAAACGCATTGGAGCGGTTTAGTGCCGCAATCTAATGACATGCTTGGGACACGCCACGCCCCTGCGGTTCTGGAGCCTTCAATGGCCATATAGACGTGTGCAAGTATACGGCCTCTGGGCGCCGCCATCTTGCTACTGGTGTGGCTGTATGATCATCCGACAGTCGAGCATTGCTGAGGCGTACCCACGGTTTCCAGACTGCCGCCCAAACAAAGCGTTTTCCATCCGCGGTGGCTAGACTATAGCTCTCGAAACGCTGACTGCTTGCAAACGACTAGAGCACTGCTTCGAATAGAATAGCGCAGTGTCAACCCTCTATCTTCAACACCGCACATGGAGCTGGTCTACGACATTATGTTTTCTTGCACCGTGAAGGCTGTAACTGACGCAGCACCGTTAAAACTTGAATCACTCTTCGCACATTTCTAGTTTAGAAAGCTCGGAATATATCGCCAATATAAGCGCAATGTGCGTTCGCTTCGTATAGCCTGTCACGTTGCTTCCAATCGAATACGTTAGCGCGAGTCCGAGGTGCCATACGATCGAAGGCTGGCATTCTTTCACGCCCGAACGCAGCTTCTCTGGCACAAGCTCAACAACGTGGCTCCCGACTACAACAGCTTGTGAGATATATGAGCCCCAGAGAGAGAGAGAGAGAGAGGGGAAAAAAAAGCGCGAACCTTCAAGATCGGTTGGATGAGTTCCAGGCCGGCCGTGACGAACGGCCTTAAACAAATAAGCGAATAAGCGAGCAGCTTTTATACCGCGGTCTTTCTGTGCATCGAAGCCGCAGCGTTCGAAGAAGCACTTTTTCGCGTATCGTAGGCGTCAGCTGAAGTAAAGTATTGGTGTCATTAGTGGCGCAGGGGGCGCGTGAGAGAGGCTGCCAAGGAAAGTCTGCCCGGTCGAAGGATCGGACAGCCTATCTTGTACTTAACCCATAAAAAAAGTATATATATATTGTTTTTTTTTATGGTTGTTAAATGGGTTTGAGTTTGTTTGCGTTGAGGACGTGTTCTGTTCAAGATTGCAGGGTCCCATCATACAGTTTTAACTCCCAAGGCTCACATTAAAAGTTGTACGATCGCTTGTATATGGAGGTTTTATTAATACAAGTTTGGACATTGAGATAGGTGCCAAAAGACTGCACTGGTAGATGATGTACAGCCTATAATAAACAAATAATATGGCATACATTTTATTTGTTGTATCTGACTATAGGGAGTATTCACTGGCGGCCATATCCGTGTGCCCGACTGCTGAGCGCGTGCTGACGGCGAGCTTCCACAGTTCTTTTGCAACGTGCATTCCGCACCATCAAGATTGCTGGTCTCAGCAGCCTATTAATGTGAGCTCGTTGTGAGCATGCGCTTTAAACATTGACCTCATATATGGCGTCCAGTGAATACTTCCTATAGCTAGGGTAGTGGGGAGCAACCAGACATCGCAGGAAAAAGCTTACATAGGCAGAGCAAAGAACAATATTCTCCAGGGTGTCCCCCCATAAACAGTTTCAGAGTTTTGTTCACCGCAAAAATAACCCGCATCTTTGAGCGCTCATTCTCCGCCCCAAAGGTAGTGCTAGGGGTCCAAAGCAGAGGCCAACGCTTCAGGACGAACCGATATCTTATTCAAAAGTTATAAGTGATTTTCTGGAAATATCAATGGGAAGAGGATGAGGCCCATTTTCGCCTGTTTTCGGTTTCTGGTGCCCTACGATACGCTCCACGCATTCGAGAGACCCGTCGGTCACCCTTTTCCCATTGAAATGTAAAAAAAAAGATCGCTTATAACTTTGGAATAATATATCGGTTCGTCCTGAAACTTTAGCATCAAGTTCGAACCTCCAGCGCTATATACCTTCTGGCGGAGAGTAAGCGTTCGGCGAGGCCTAGTTTATTTTTGTTGCGAAAAGGCCCCATAATTTCTGTTCGGGTGGATTGAGGAGAAGAGGGGGGGGGGGGGGTTGGCACTCTGTATTTAAATATCAGATTTAACCATATTTAGACACAAATTCCGAGATAAACATAAGAAAACACGATATATTGGAATATATTGCAAATATTTATAAGCGATTGCACTACCAAAACAACAGTAGCCTAGGGAATTCACATTGAAAAAAGTAAAATGTATAAGTCGTTAATATGGTAGAGTTATACAGGGTGTTTCACGAAATGTGCTCAAATTCCATACTGCGAAAACTATGCGTCGCAACAAAAAAGGCTTTGTCGTTTTGGCCCTGGGCCAGGGGCCTAATGAGGAAAATTATTAAAGTCCGGGATAATTAGATTGTTAATTAATTTCGCGTAATTAAGTTTTTCAATATTGTGTTTAAGGGCATGGTTTCAATTAGAAAGTTGCTCAGCATCATCAAAAAACGCTAAATCAACAAATTGCAGAGCGATAGAATGCACGCGAAGCATTTTACGGCTTTCTGAAAAACCGCACAAATTCGACGGGTTTTTAAGTTTCGGTTTGCTATCGGAGCGCATCTCGGCCCGGCTGCACCGCGCCCCGTGGAGTGATAGTGCAACCAGCCTCCGCTGCGTTGCGCGATGACTGCGAAGCAGATGTTGTTTGCACTATCTCTCCACTGGGCGCGGTGCAGCCGGGGCCTAGATGCGCTCCGATAGCAAACCGAAATTTAAAACCCGTCAAATTTGCGCGGTTTTTCAGAAAGCCGTAAAATGCTTAGCGTGCATTTTATCGTTCTGCAATTTGTTGATTTATTGTTTTTTGATGATGCTGAGCAATTTTCTAATTGGAACCATGCCATTAAACACAATATTAAAAAAGAATTCCGCAAAAATAATTAATAAACCAATTATCCCGGACTTTAATAATTTTCCTAAATAGGCTCCTGGCCCAGGACCAAAACGACACAAACCTTTTTTGTTGCAACGCGTAGTTTTTGCAATATCGATTTTGTCCACCTTTCGTGAAACACCCTGTATACTTTTCGGGGATAACCTGTACAGCTTGTTGAATAAACCGAAGCCTTTAGTCGAGCCATGTTAGTACAGCATGAACGAATCGCCCTTGTTGATTGTGTCTCGGGTTGCACCACAAGATGTGATGTATTGAATTGACTAATCGAATGAAAGAATCATAATTATGCTCAAGAGCCCTACGATACATCCGTAGTTTTAATGTATTCATTTGCTGGGTGGTTTTTATATGAAGAGATTTAAACAGTTATACGGTTGGATGAAGAACTTGTATACACAAAGTCAAACTCACTGCTTTTATTTGAATAAGCGTATTTTATAGGTTTGTTTTGGTGCTGGTGCTCCATATAAGGTTGCGGTAACTAAAAGGCGAGCCAATGAACGAAGTAGAAATTGTTAATTTAATGTGAGTAGACATGCAGATTTAGGTTTTGTTATTAGCCAACGCTTTTTGATGCCTTTGCTCGCAAAGTCTCTATGAGCATTCCTCCTCAAAGTCATGTAGAAAAAAAGTCACATCCCAAGCAGCACATAAACGTGAAGAAAACGTCGAAAGAACGTCGAAGACGTCTGTAACGTGACGTCGTACAACGTCGAAGGTCCGGACGTTACCTTCCTTCGACGTCGATGAAACCTTTAAATGTCCGCGAGAAAAGGTGCACAGAAGGTCGAGGGAACGTTCCCAATGACGTTTGTCACACGTCACATGCACGTCTCAGTGGGCCGTTGCGTCCTCCCTCGACGTTTATGATACGTGTGTTTACGACATCCGGACTACCAACGACGTTCATAGAACGTCGAGACACCATTCCAAATGACGTTCCCTAGGCGTCGTGGGGAAGACGTTGTGTCCACCCCCCCCCCCCCCCACTAAAAAAAAATTACTTTTTGAGTATTATTGCGAAGGCAAGTTGCTCTCATGCAAGTACGAAGGAAGTAACTAAAACACAGGTTTGGTACGAACTGTTTATTTTAGCATGTTCAGACACGAGATGCAATACGGAGCGCCGCCAAAAGACGTCCCTGGATGTGTCAGCCAGAAGTATATAAAACAAACAAATTCACGTAAAGAAATGAACAAGGGACGATGTCACGCTGCGCGGAATGTTCCACCGCTTACCTTGTTCTGCTTCTGATTAATCCGCTGACGCGCGTGCTTTACCCACCCCATCGCACATAGCTGGTACTCTCGCTGCGTGCACGGGAGTGGATTCAGAAGTGGGGTCCCGTCCGCTGGGCGTTCTTGACTGGGATCGTCGGAAGCGTCTGAAGAGCCTTGATCGAAAACTGGACTTGACGCGCCATTATCTGCACTGCCCCTTCTTTTCTGTGGGGCGTCATTCATATCCTCACAGTCACCTTGATCCGAGCAGTAATACGATTCAACGTGTGAAGTGTCATGGCCTTGAAAAAGGTCCGCGAGCCGTGACTGAACACGACGGCGTTTTGGGCGATCACCGACTTCTTCATAGGGGCGACTTGAGCGAATCGCAGCACTTCCACTGTATGCAGACTCGAAAAAAATCACGGCGACAAGCAGCCTGCCTCGTAGACCCCGTAGACGTGACGGCCGGTGCTAGTGACTGACTTTCGAAAAAGCTGGACCGGGTGTACCCGGAACTAACGCTTGTCGATTGTTCGTCGCCACTATCTTCTCCCACTTTTCTCTCTCGCCCTCTTCTTGCCGAGTTTCCCGACGCATCGCATGGGGCTCTATGGAGATGCCACTAGCATTTCTTCTGCCTGCCTTTCCCCCTCTCTCTCGCGCCGCGTTAACGCCGGTTCTGTTTCTTTTCTTTTTTTTTTTTTTTGCCGACACGTAGGTGCGGGCTGGACTTGAACGCTTTTTGGACCGTCATCTGGGGCATTCAACGGTTGGCATAATGAGTGCCAATCTACACAAACTGTTGACAGTATCTACCGGATTTCGTCATTGCCGGGCATTTATTTTTCGGAGTAGTGTTCAAAATGCGCAAGTGTGCAGTGAAATTGTGCTCCGATATTGTGTGTGCCGGCGTGCGATTTTTGTTTGGGTACGTCATCAGTGCCAAAGAAAGCAAGATCTGTTTTGACAGTCACGTAACAAGACTGCGCACCGATCTACCGAAAGCGCTAATGTGCTGATGTGCTGGAAGTTGGTGTTGTGGATGAACTGTGATGTTGATGCGAATTTTGTGGTTGTGCGCAAGTGAGCATGGGTAACAAAACACGAAGAGAAATTGCCGAACCTTAAAACAATGCCAGGTGGTCGCGGAGCAGTATGGATGCTCCCTGGAAATGATGCATGCCTGAAATCACCTGGAGAGGGGATAGTATGGTGGCGCGCCTGTGGCGCATCCAGGACCCAAGGAAGACGACAACGCGCGTGCAAAAAACAAGAATGGCACAATTCGATCCGATCTAGACGCCATGGGCTTCACTTCGCAAATTAGAACCGTAACAATATTTTAAACAAACCAAAATTATAACAAGCACATGTAAAAGGAATGATATTCCCAACATGCCTTCATATTTTTTTCCTTCAGTGTACATTGAGTTTTGTATATGCCCTCCCTAGCGTAATCCCATGTGCAATTAATAGTATCTTGAAATAAATAAATTAATGTATAAATAAATAAATTCCTGAAGCTCTCAAAAATTAAGTTTTGCTTGCGGCTCTTGAGCAGTGTCGCCTTGACCACAGCTGTAATTAAGCTTTTAACAGTGAACGCGTATTACACGTGATTTACGGCTGGAGATGGAGCTGGAAAAGCTAAAAAAACACAAAACAAAGGTTGTGGCATGACATCGCCAGGGCGTCAATGACAGGACAAAAATGGAACGTAATTTAAATATGTCCTCAACGTTGAACAAAACGTGAGTGGTCGACGTTGCCAGTACGTCCTGTATGACGTTTACGACAGCTAGGTGTGAACGCGACGTCGCTGAAACGTCACTGACGGGACAATAATGTAACGTCACTATGGACTTTATTTTAACGTCGAAGAAACGTGAGTGTTCGACGCTGCTAAAACGTCTTGTCTTGACGTCGTGGCGACGATGACGACGTAGAAGTTGAAACATGACGTCGCCAGCACGTCACGGACAGGACGATAATGGAACGTCATTTATGAACTTCACTTCAACGTCAAAGAAACGTGAGCGTTGGACGTTGCCTGAACGTCGTGCATGGACGTCGTGGGAACGTTGACGACGTTTGAGTTGAAATACAACGTCGTCACAACGTCCCTGATTAGACTCTAATGGAACGTTATATAAGGACGTCACCTCAACGTCGAAAAAACGTGATCGAAGTCACGCGGGACGTCACGGACGTCAGGGACCTTTTCTCGACGTTTCCACGACGTTTTGTGCTGCTTGGGATGTATCCTAATATGGTTCGCAAATTAAACTTTCTCAAGAAGAGTGACGAAATGCTCAGAGACATCTTAATCTTATATATATTTATATATATATATATATATATATATATATATATATATATATATATATATATATATATATATATATATATATATATATATATATATATATATATATATATATATATATATATATATATATATATAGTACGAAGTCCAGGGCTTGGCTGCCGAGAGTTTGTATAAAATAAAGAGGCACTTCAAAAAACTTAACTCCTTTCGGGTCGAAACGTCTAAGTAAAGGAGTTAAGTTTTTTGAAGTGGCTCTCTTATTTTATGATATATATATATGTAACGTATATATGCACTAAAAACGGCCCAACCTAGATTAAAAATATGATGACGCGCAATTTTAAAACGCCTTCTCGAATTGAAGCGTTTGTCGGACTCTATCTATGAGGCTGACAGTTGCTCTCGGTTAGCGACTTCGCACGCAATCTCCTGTCTACAGCTCTGCCCGAAGGCGACCAGCTTTCGACAACGTAGGCGTCAGATGAATTGCCTTGTACTTGAAGTATATATATATCAGACATGTACACGTTACCCCAAAAAAGTAACTAAATACCGTTACTCGTTACTCGCTCAAAAAGTAACTAAATCCGTTACTCGTTACCGATTTTCAAAAGGAACGCATGAGTTACCTCAAAAGTAACGAGTTACTTTTCACGTTACTTTGACGACCGAATACACAACTGTTTTTGTTTCATGGTTTATTGTTTTCTTTTTAGTAGTCGTTGCACCTAAGCAGCTGCCTCTCGAATTTTTCATCAGTTATGTTTTCTTGAGAATACATCTCCGGCGACGCTGAAGAGTCGTTCTACTGACGCGCTCGAAGGAACGGCAGTGTTGTGAGTCAGGAAGACCTGGTGAATCTTCGGGAACTGCGCCTTCATTGAGGACAGCGGGTATGGGATCTGTGCCTTCCCGTGTTCGCAACCTCCGGGTTTACATTCGGTCCGTACCCGGTTCTAAAAGTAGAAGGTTCAAACAACAAACCTTATTGTGGTCGCTGGGTGAAGGACATTCCCAGTTGTAGGGTTGAGTACAGTAACGTATATCGCTGGACACGTCAGTCGAACTCTTCGACTGAAGTGTTCAGCGATATACGCTACTGTACTGTCCTACTGTTTAGTTCTTTTTCGGGTTGCGCAACTACCGTTCTTGCAATAGACGCATACCCAGGTTAGAGTAGAAACAAGGCCCTTTAAGCGGTGTTGTACACGTTACTCCTCAAAAGTAACGAGATACCGTTACTCGTTACTTGGCCTTAAAAGTAACTAAATACTGTTACTCGTTCCTTTTCTAGAAAAGTAACTAAATACGTTACTCGTTACCGAAAATAGAACCTAGGTAGAAGTAACTCGTTACTTGTAACGCGTTACGTACATGTCTGATATATATACGTATATACACATTCTCTTTGCGATGTCTTCGACTTCGAAAGTGGATGAGGTGACGTGGGACGGGTTACGAAAGGGACTGATCGCCTTTGTGTATTCTAAGGGAGTCGGCGAGCGAAACGTTGCGTCCTTCACCCGATGTTCGCCCGGAGAACGACTGCCTCTCTTGTGAACGGAACTCTCAATTGTCGCCCGTCGCATGTTTGTCGGAACTCCCGGCGTCGCGGCCTACTTTTACGACTTGTTCTGCTGAGGTTCGTGGCTCTGGTTTTTTGGCTCTGGTCTTTTTGTCAGCTATCGACACAAGGAGGATGGGAAGTGCAGGGTGTCTTTTATAGATGCCCGTGGCCTCCAGTACGCGCCATGCTCCCCTTGCCTTCCGCCGTGCTTTGACTGCTCTCTACACTAAGGCAGATCGTTAAAGAACCTGCCTCGGGGAAATTATAGACACGCTTGTGTTGGATATCTAGTCTCTGCCAGATGTCCTGGAGGCTATGGAAGAACAACCACTCGCCTAAGCGTATAGTCGAACCCTGCCATCCGCGTGACACATGGATACTCCAAGCAAGATGATTTGGCACCTTAGAGCCTTTCGTAGTTTTACAACGTCACGCGCAGCTTTCGGTATACTAATCCTTGAATCACGACTTCCAACTTGCTCCAACTTCACGGGAAGGACGACAAAACCCGTTTTTAATACGGCGTCGTAATAAAAACGGGTTTTAACGTCCGCGCCGAAAGCGGCGCCCCACGGCACAGCTTGCGAGCGTGATTCACGCTGCGCGTTACTGTTAACGCCAACGCGACATCGTTGTTTCTTTTTTTCTTTTCGCATCTTGCCATGAAAGTGTATTGGCGGGCATCAAAATGCCTCACTTAGGTGACAACGCTAAACAAGCACTTTCCACCCCTTTCGTTGATTTTTGTGGCAGCACTTTGATTCTAAGAGACAGCAAATATAAATAAGTAAATAAATAAACGGGGGATCGCTTCTTCACACTGGCAGTGCGTCGCTATGTCTGTCTGACGCCTTTCAGTGAGTTGTCTTCAGTTCATCCTATGTGGTTTTTTCGGTCGAAGGTATGCCCCATTTTCGGTTAGTCTCTTCAAGTCCTGACTAGACTCTTATAGCTTCTGCTCTTCGAGCTGAAAGAGAAAATAAAGATGTCAAGCCACATAATACACCATTCGTGAACAGGAAAGCAGCACCTAGTCTGATAAACTGCGGTTCGCACGTACGGCTCGAGGCTCTAGATAAACGTACACCCTCCCTTTCCTTCATTCAGCAAGATTTAGAATCCTTTTATGGTTGAGGAGGATGGGTGTCCGAGTAGGCTAGCGCACATCAGCTAGGGGTTCGTGGAGCAGAAGCTCGCGCTGCAGAACCCAGGGATCCTTGGTTCTCACCCCTGCCCGTTTCGATCTGGATGAGCATCGTACGGGCGTGCAGTCGCGTATCACTACTGCGGGGTGCACGTTAAAGACCCCAGGCTAGCAGTTGTACAGCACGGGCTAAATTTCACATCTACAGCTGAGACAACAGACGACCATTGAGGCAGACTAACTTCCGGTTGTATAAACATACACACGACGTCATTACTTTTTTTATGAATGATGCATTGAATGGCGACTGTATAACCACGGAAACTATTCCGCGATAATTAGGAGAGTTCGAAGTGGAACTCTTTGAACTCCACGCAGAGGAAGTGCTAATATCATCCTGCGATATGCAGCGCGCGATTCTGGCTGAACGTGTCAGAAGCAAAGTATCCCCACGGCAGGCTTGCGGGCCAGAATCCTCTGTCGATATTCGGATGAGCGTATTGCTGTGTGGCTCTAATCTCAACAGTGAAGGAGGTTAAATGAAACCAGTGTGCGACCCGGACGGAAAAACACCTAATTAAGCTGCTCAGGACTGCATGGCGTTATAGCCGAACTTAACGATACTTGTTTAACAAATAAAGACGCGCAATAAAAAAAGGTGGAAAAAGAAATATAATCAGCAATCGCTTTATAAGTAGAAATCTCTGTGGCCACCAACATACATAAATAATAATAATATTAAAAATAAACTGCCACATCCTCTTTTAACTATACGGCTATTCACCTGAAAATGTAATTTTTATGCCTTTTTGCATATGTCCGTCTCGCCACCCCTAAACCTCTCTGACTACTGCGTCAAACGAAAGCTTTAATATAAAGATGTTATTTTTTTCTGCGAGTAAGCAGCCAACCGACAAAACTTTGAATTCAGAGAGGCTTCTTGATGTAAAAATCAAGCAGCGGCGTTGTACATCGGAAAACCACTCACTTTGTTCAAGTGAGCACCTGTCCACCTGTACTTTCACCACCTGTTGACCATTTCCTCCTAAACTCTTCGGGGATGATGGCATACCTCTGCCGCCACTTTCGCCAGGGATCATGCACTCGCCCTGTACCTTCCCCGTGTTCAGTTTCATCGTGCGATGGACCGCAGAAGGACGCTACGAGCCATCATAGCCAATCACGTGCCGTGTAAGTGTCACGCGACCTCCTGGAGTGGTGCAGCGACGCGCGTGGTCACCCTGACGCGTTCCCAGCTGCGCTGGCATATGGCTCGTAGCGCCGATGGGCCATTTGCTGTCTTACCCACGCATCAAGAGAATGCTTGGGATTGGTGTTCCACGCCTACACGCGCAGCCTTTCCTGTATAAATCGTTTTGAAGTAAATAACCAAAAGAAAGCATTGACGAACTGCGCGTGCAATCTGGTGCCAATCAGCTCGAGCGCGTAGCTTTGCCTAATGCAGAAACGTTACTACTGCCGAGGCCAGCACCGAGTGCGCGACGCGTGGAACACTCAGTGCACACTGGCATGTCTTACCTCTGAACAGACGGACTTGTAGGCACCTAAGCTGACATGGCTCGTAGCGCCTATTGCGGTCCATGTGATCGTAAGGCGTAAGTGAATATGGTAGATACATAACAGCTTCACTGGCTCAATATCTCCGATGGAAGCATACACTAAGTGTATTCCGTTCTGCTAAGGCGCCATGGAACGCGTCTCCGACTGGTGTGTTTCGCGTCCCATTCCGCCCATGCATCGGAAGTGCGCTCCCGAAGTGGCAACGAACGACGTCACAAAAGCCGGAGTGTCTGCCACATCGCCCACCGCTGCCTGACACACCACCAGGATCGCGCCCGGCGACAGCGCGACACATCTACGACGTCATCAAGCGAAAATCAAGGGACTCATGTCTCTTTTTTTTGACCTGTCGGAGTCGCATTCCAGGCACCATACTTTTGCGGAGAGGTCATTAATCCCGGGCTACTATTATACGCTGTCGTCCTCGGTGGCCATTAGTTCATCGAACGACGTTTCATCGACACGCGATGTTTCATCGACAGATAGTTTCATCGACAAATCGTTTCATCGGCAACTCAGATTAGCAATGTTTCTGCGCGAACGCAGGCGGGGGTGTGGGTCAGCGCGCACCCCAGTGATGCACGCGTGACGAAATGTCCCTAGCTAGCGTCCTATCCGCTGTAGGGACATTTCGTCCCTACAGCGGAGTGTCGATGAAACGATCGTGTCGACGAAACGTGTGTCCATGAAACGTGCGTCCGTGAAAAGTTTGTCGACGAAACATCATTCCACGAAACGAGTTTCGACGAAATGATAGGGACCCCTGTCTTCCTCTACTTGACAAGTCTTTTTCTCCCCGAGCATCATGCAAAGAGTCCACAGACGATGCGTTCGTTTCAGATTAAACAGGACCGCAGCCAAGCTACGACTCGACAGAGCCAATCACGTAGCGCCAAAAGTGTATCGTCATTGTGCTCGGTCGTTGTTTTTGTGCTTTTGCTGTAACCGAATCAACCAATCGCGCGCGGTAAATGCGACGTTGGATGGATGGATAGGTGGATAAATGGTAGCTAGCTATACCCTTTGTAACGTGTGGCAGCTTGCGCTGCACCTAGCCTAACAACACTGCGCTCTTATTTCTTTTTTTCTGTGCGTGATCGGTTTTGTTTACGGTAGCAAAATCACACAGATGGCGAGCGCCGTGACTATGAACTTTTGACACTGCTTGATTGGCTCTATCAGATCTTAGCCTTGGCTGCGGTCCAACTTAATGCGAAACGGAGTATGGTCGTCCTAACGTGCTTCGCCACGAATGATCAGTGCGGAGCAAGAAACTATTGGTACTATTCACCACGAATAGGAACGGGCGCGAGCAACACAGCGGCGGCGTGGGCAGCGACGGAAAAGGAAACTCCGAGGGATGAAACTATGCGGATCTTTTTAAAGACAGGGCCGTGCCCGAAATGAGAGCGCACTCTCTCTCTCCCTCTTTCTGGTCGTAAAGTCGTACTTTTACTGCATGTGCCGAACCGTTTCTCGTCCCCGTCGTTTCATTCATGGACTTGACCGTGGGGGAAGACCTTCGGCGGTCCTCGTTCCTGCTTCGCTGTGGTTTCCCCCGATGCGCCGATGGTGGTGGATCGTATTCCCGCGCTCCCCAAGACGGAGAAGGGGGTAAGGGAGCACTGGGATTCCTTGCTTTTACGAGCGGAATATTTGTGCGTTTTGCGAAGCGCCTGCTTGAGCTCTCCGGTTCGATTCTTCCGGCAGAGGCGACCCCGGCGGAGGCTCCTCGGAGGACATGCGTGCGTATAGCTGCCGTTTTCGTAAAATAGAGAATAGCGTTTGTTTTCTGTGCCCCGTCTTGGTCTTAAGATGGACCGCAGCGGACGCTACGCGGCATCGCAGCCGATCCGGCGACGTTGTGAACGTGTCACGGAGTGTACGCTCCCCCCGCTTTCTCTTGCGTTTGCCGCGCCCCTTCTGACGGTCACGTGACACTAAGACGCTACCTGGATTGGCTGGAATGGCTCGTAGTGTCCGCTGCGCTTCATGCGGTGACGTGTGAAACGGAGTATGCGGCGGACAGTGTGTCTGAAGTTGAACGCACAGTTCCTCAGGAACTGAATAGACCATTTGCTGTCTTGCCCAAGCATCAAGGAGAATGCAGGGATTGGTGTTCCGCGCCACACGCGCACGCCTTTCCTGTATAAATGATTCGAGGCAAATAGCCAAAGAAAGCATTGACGAACGCGCGTGCAAGATGCCATTTGTTTTAGGTTTTTGCTTTTGGAAAGTTACTACTGCTGAGAATGCCGTGCAAGCGTGCAGCGCGGAGCCCTAATCTGTTCTCCTTGATGCTTGGAGTAAGACAGCAATAGGTCTGTTGAAGAAAAGCGGCATATGTATTCGTGTATAGGAGTTGCGCGCGCATCTCCGACGCATAGAGATCGATGGGCGTTTGGTTTTGCGCGTTGCGTTCGTTGTAAATAAAATGTAAAAGAGATCAAGATAGGAATTCTGCCTGAAAATCTCTTTTTGCGAAAACGTGAGGTATTGTGTGTTGCGCACGCGAGCGACCGAGTAACGCGTTTATATATACTAACTCACTCACGCGCGCATTAACTTGCACGTGGTATGAATAGACCTGTTGGGGTAGGTGTCTAATTTCTGGTTTTTATTCTGTTTAACTCGCCCGCTCCAATTTTAAAAGGCCGTAGACCATTCCAATAACGAACTTCTGCGCGCTTCCATGCCTCCGTGTTTTTTTTAATGCGAATAGCATTCTTTGGATACTTCACGCGCTTTTCGTCTATGTATCTATCTATCTATCTATATATCTATCTGGCTATCTAACCTCTTACGCCGCGGGTCGATAAATAAACTATAAAAAGACCGGCGCCGGCTGGGATTCGAACCGTTGACCCTTTGATCAGCAGGCAGACGCGCTAACCACAGAGCTATGAAGGCAGTCATTCACCGCGCTCTAAACATTTGTTTATATCTTGTGCACATAGAGACGCGCTTTGCAGCAGCTGTCACAGCTCGGTGCGTCGCAGCGTTCCATGCACGAGGGCTAGCTCACCCTCTCCCGCGCTCACCCTCTCCCTCTAGCTCACCCTCTCCCTGCGCTCGGGAGACCTCTAGCTCAGCCTCACGAGAGCGGAATGAGCCCTCGTGCATGGAACGCGCGCGCACCGGTAGCTGTGACAGCGCTGTAAGCGCGTCCTATGGTAAAGATATAAACAACCGTTTAGAGTACCGTTGGTTGAGACTAGCTGAGACGCCAGAAAGCTCTGGTCGGTACCATTTTGAGTGTTTGTGCGTATGGCGCGTGCTTTGCTCGCCTTCCTAAGTGACACAAACGCACGTGCTGGGCTGCGGAGATCGTGCGCAGGGCTGTGAAAGTGTCAACAAATTTAGAATCGCCTCAAGAGTGGGCTGGCGTATCTAGAGTGTGCCGGCCACCTGACGAACGCGCAAAACTCCGCACCGTTTGATGCTATTCGCATTAACGTAGATAATCATTCCCAAAGGATGGGTTCTGCTGATTTTTTCTTCTTGTTTTTCTTTTTACCGGGCTGCGGAAAGAGTTTTGAGGGCATGAGCAGTAGCTCTCTTGTGCAGAATGTCAGGCGCCCGCACATGAGTCAACAGTCGAACAGCTTGGTATTTTTCGTCTGGGTGGTAAGCGGTGGAAACGAATATAGCATCCAGGCACAGTGCACAAACCGATTCCTTTTAGGTTTGTTTAATTGATAATAAGAAAAATATATTTCGCGAAATAAAGTTGGAACTAGTCCGTTCTTGGGTCTGACCAAATATTCAGCCTTTACCAATTAGTCAAAAGAAATATGAAAAACCAAATATATGGAAACGTTTCCCTCTTATGAAATGTTCAGAGGAAGTGCGTCATTTGTTCCAAAGTTGCAGGAGTTGGAACGTTCCCTCAGAAAAAAAGATGGGAAGTCGATAGCTGATATACCTTTTTAGACTGTTCATTTTCGTGTGGGAAATCGAGTGATAAGTAGTCATTTTCCCATTTCTTTCTAGCGTCCCGCAGAGCCCGTTTCCTGCAGCTCGGCTGATTTGAATTTGCATGAGATTACCGTGTTCTCTTGAATTGCCGTTTCCTGTCTTTTTTTGTTGTTGACATTTTGAAGACGTGCGGTAGGCATTAAAGCTTGACGGCAGGAAGAATGTGTAATGCGTCTTGGCTTTTGATACGTGCGTCGACCCTGCGATTTTGTGTATAGAAAGCACACTGATTTTCGCTTGCGCTGCAGTCGAACAGAAACATTTTATGACGCCGACCTTACAAGCCATTGCCAGTTAAAATCAGTCCGCGACAAATGGTGTGGACATAATGCCTTCCTTCGATATCGCGACTCTACGTGTAATGGTAAACAATGCCTTAAGAAAAAAACAAGACAAAAAGAAACACCCACACTGAAGAAATCGGAGGGTGTAAAAAGTAGCGAGTTTTGCGGATGTACAATAATTTTTTTTTAAAAAAGCTAGAAAGCTAAAAACAAAAACGTTATCCCGTGGACCGCGAACGTATAAGCACATAAAAGAAATTCAATCCTGCCGTGGGTTTTTACAACACTCGATTTGATATCAACAATGGCCCATTCTGCAAAAACGTAAAGACGCCACTGACGCCGCTCTTAAATCTCTGCGCTATGTACCAACCGCCTCCGCAGAAACGTTTGCTCACTAAACCGTAACGCATCAAAAAAAACAAAACAAAACAAACAAAAAAACAAGCCCCCTTTCCCCTTTTTTCCTCCTCTTTCTTTCCTTCGTTCCCCCTTCCCCTGTAGACCATGCTTCGCCGATATTTTACCGTCCTGTTAAACTCCGTTTCAACTTATGATGGACCGCAGGGAACGCTAGAAGCCACAGGAACCAATCCAATGCCACGTGAGTCTCGCGTGACGTTCGAAAGGGACGCGGCGATCGCGGTCACGTCGTACGATCAAGCGCTCATTGTGCGGGGGGGGTGGCTTTCTTTCCTGCTGTCCATCGTAAGGATGAAACGGAGTATAGATTGTGTGCTCCGTCTATTTGGTGTTTATGACATTTTTTGTATTGTACTAGTATCGTCTCCGCTTCTTCATCGTTAAACCTCGTTTTTCAGGTCTCTCGCACGCCGCACCAGCTGGATCTTGTGTGCATGTGTCTGTCGGAGAGGCAGTCCAATAAATATAACAAACATTTCTCATACTGTACCCGTTAGCGAATAATTATTCTTCGCTTCGTGGGATCGAAATATAATCCTATATTTTTGCAGGCTGCTCGCAATTTTGCGACGTAAGGTGCGTGCTGGATGACGACGAAGGGTGACGAGAAACGAGAGATACAAAGATAATAAGGAAGATAAAAGAAAGAGAGCCAAGTCGTCACGGTGAAGTGTTTGGTGAGACGTGCTAAGCGTGGCACGTTTTTTCGGTTGCCTTGTGAGGCCGCAACAAGCGAAGCCTGTGTTCTCTTGGGGAGGAGAAGGAGGGGGAGGGGCGGTTTGTTTAGGGCGATAGGGCGTAGTTACGGATAACTTCGAATTTCACGGTTACGAACAGCGGAAGAACGGCAGTAGTTTGAAGTTTCTGCTTCATTTCACGTTAAAGGACCGCTGACAACACTGACAGCGATATTTATATATATGTATTTTTTATTGCAAATGACTGAAAATGATTTCTGGGGATTACCCTAGAAATATCAGGCTTAAAAACGGCGTATTCGCTGATAAATTTTTTTCCCTGCATGTTTGATTTGAAACGCCCGCCTGCATCTATGACGTACTTAGTGAAATGGTGCACTCCTTGACATTTTGGATGACTTCGAACGGGAAGTGCCGTTTAACTTTCTCTCTTTCCCTCTTGTTGTTCTTGGGCATGGCCACGTGCCACCCGGACCACCGCTAGAGTATTTCGCAAGACCTTTCTTCGCGTGCAGACGACGCGTCACTTTTCACTTCCTGTTTTTTTTAGCATTGTTAGTCGGTCTAAAACATATTTAAAAAGTAAGATAAAAAACGGCGTGTAGCAAAACTTGGTGAGCGACGTGAGGGGCGATCTCGCGAAGCTGCTGCGTGAAGTTCTGCCCCAGTACTACCAAACCCAAAACTGTTGTGCTACAGAAGTTTCCAAAAGATGAAGCACAAAATAATGAGTGGTTGGCTGCAATCTCCACAGAGCAGCTGCAGGGGCCAGTATCATACCCACTTATCTGATCTCACCACTTTGTTGAGGAGGACTATGAGAATAACCTCAACATATCTAAATCGTTAGCAGTTGGATTCCGACCTCAACTGAAACGTGCCGCCGTGCCGACGAACTTTCCGGCCTCACGTTAGATTGAGAGTAACGAAGAAAAAGGTAGGAGACGGCCAATGTTTCGTAACTAACACTTGCGGTATGTTATTTTTATTTTTTGAAGTCAGCAGTGTAGTGCCTTTACAGTCGTCGTAAGAAATGTAATTTATGAATGACAATAATAATTATTACAGACATGGAGCTTGCAATACCTCTTAACGTCTTCAAGAATTAACTCGCCAATTACGTCAACAAAACAAACAAACAGGAGCTTAAATTGGGGGATGAGGCCACAAATCTTTGACGGGCTGTGAATTCGAAGCGTTTTAGACCGTAAAAAAGATATCGAGCTTGGAGTTGCCAGTGGCCCTTTAAAAGGAAACGGAAGCGGTTCTGTATTTGAGGAAAATATTTAAATCGTCATCATTTGACCTCCAAGATCACGCATATTGAGATCATATTTTTTTTTAATTTCGCGTACGGAGGCTGCAGAAAATCAATTTCAAAATACTGCTGAAGCCTCTCCTTCCCGGAGACTGACGTCGTATCAAGAGTTTACGGAATCTCCGCTCTCGTGCATCTTCAGTGCCCATAAGAGCTATGCACTCGCTCTCTCGCTATTTTCAAAACAAGGGCTGTGTTCCAAATCTTACCCAAATGGATCCGAGTTACTCCGGCGGGTCGTATCCCGTGACAGCACAGATTGAAAAACTCTGGACGCGGGTAGGTTTTAGAACGCCAAGGCAACGTTACTAAAACCCTCAGTTGGGAAACTCACCCTTGAAACCTGGGCCGCTGGCGTCCACCAAGACCGAGCTAAATGCGATAACAGCGCCATCCTTTAGCGACGTGTTGAAACATGAAAGCTGCTTTATATAACTACTGCGAGATGGCCCCGCGAGATGGCGCCACCGGCCCTTGCCCGACTCGACGTGCAGCCTTGCAGTTCCCGGAGTGGACGCTGCGGGAGAAATGGCGGCGTTGCGATCGCCATTAGCTCGGTTCTCGAGTACGGATCGGAGCCACTTTTTTAAAGCAGGCTCTATGGCAGTTTCCCAACTGAGGGGTTCTAGTAACGTTGGCCAAGGCCACGAAACCCTTACCCTGGACTAAGATCGAGTAAATTTTGGAACACGGCCAAGGTAAGAGAAATACGTCACGACTGATGTCAATGCGGCGGAAGCTTGCACTTGCACGCGCTGCCCACACGAGCGACACGTGCTTGGCGGCCGAAAGATCCTAGCAGGACGAATACTACCCGTCGGAGGGTTTTTTCGTGTTTTCTCGCGTTTAGTTACATCTCTGGGGAAAACAAACGTGATATTCAGATTCGCGGGATAAACATACTCTAAAAATTGCCCGTAACTCGTTTTTTTTTCTTTCGAAGAACCTCTTTAGCTTTGCTTTAAACGGAAACTGACACCCCCAAAATATTTGTTTTATTTTGTGCGAGGCGATCCATTATGGTGTCACAACACTACCCAATCAATATTTTGCTATGGAGTCACGTATATTTTTAATAAAGTAAAGAAAATACAAAAAGCGCGAGTGCTCGCTACCGAAACCGAAACTGGATTGGGGAGGAAGAAGAAATAGCGGAGAGAGCTGGCAAGCGTCAGTCCTTTTATATATATATATATATATATATATATATATATATATATATATATATATATATATATATATATATATATATATATATATGTTTTTGTGGTTTTTTAGAAGCCACAAAATATGGGTATCACATTCCTTTTCTATCTTTAATAATGAATGTGCGCCTTCGATGACCCACGACTTTGATTATATTTGGTAGTTGCTCCTAAGCTCATAGAAAACTGCACGTGACGGCGGAGATGAGAGTGAGCGCCACTCAAACCGGCCAGTTCTCGATCGGCGATTTTCGGGTGGAAAGAAAACGAATTTCGAGCCGCGAATTGTGTTCTGTGTAGTTGGGCTGTCATGTGTCATGTACAAATAAAAACGTTGGCCAACATAAATACCCTGTCAGTGTACCTTTAAGTCCGAGCGCGGTCGAAGTCTGGAAGGTGTACAAATGCAGCGACACTCACTAAAACCGCAAGATCACGGTTCTCGCGGTCTTAGTCTGTGCCACTGGCCTAACGAACCCCATTGACTGCGCACGATCGGTTAAAGGCCGACCTGCGCAATTGTCTTCTGCAGGGCAGAAAAACCGGTTGCTAATTTCCTTCTCTCCGTTGGCCTCTCGCGCTCTTCTCTACTTCTTTCCCTATAGAAGCGGGGTCTCTGAGTGACTCCCCGTAGAGAGGAGGAGGGTCTTCCTCTTTCTCCAATGGGAAGCTGGAATCGAGGAAAGGTTTTCTTATTTCTGGGTAATCGTTGGCCTTTAAGCCGGGGACCGCACATGGCGTGACACTGCAATTTTTGACGCTGTTTAATTGGTCCCAACGGCCTGCATACCGTCATGACTTCGATTAAAACAGAGGGCATTTCGTCGGTGATTTTTTTTTTGTTCTGGATATGCTACAGTCTCGTTTGGTCCGCGGCCACAAAAGAATATTGCCGCTGAAAACGCCTCGAGTATCTTAGTTCCACATAATTAACTGCGGAAATTATGCTGTAGTCGCGGACAAGCTTGGGAGACGCAGAGCATTGCCTATTATGATGGCGCTTCTTCCTTCGTGACTGGTACCTCGGCGTTCTTATCGGTTGGCGCCGCAATGTGATTGGCTGCGGAGCGGCGATAAGACGCTGGGAAGTCTCCGCGCCCTGCGTTAGCTAAGCTTTCGGTGACGCTAGGAGTACCTTTGTACGGTGCCCAGAAGTGTATAGTTGCTTCCTCACGGAGAAAAACAATGGGGGCGGATCCGGGGACCGCGATTGATCTTTTCTTGAGGCACGTCACAAATGCGCGCTCCACCGGCGGGTATAACGCGAGCCAGTGTTTCGTGCGTATACGCAGATGCCGCTTCCGGGATAGAGATGCCGCCTCGGGAGATTTGGCTCGGTGGCCGGCTGCTTGCTGACCTACGGCCCAATCGGCAACCGACGCCATTAGGGAGTTTTTCGTAGACCGTTTTCCCAGCTACGGTGCGCTCTCCGGAACGAAGACGCCACTACTGCTCATGCGCGGCGCTAGCCTGGCCTGCAAAGTCCCGGATCTCCTAGCGGGTTGCGGAGAACGTTGCGGGGCACCGAAAATGATCTTCGACAACTCCCTAATATGCAGCGACATTATCGGCAAGAACGCGCAAACCGATATCGAAATCGCGGGATGCGGAACGCTGCGCGTTGCGCAGCGTTCCGCTGTCCCGCAACCTTTTCCGCACTCCGTTATGAGATTCGGGACTCTACAGTCAAGTGCAATCGGCGTCTACGAAAACTCCCTATATTTTTATTAGGGAGTTTTCGTAGATTGTTTTCCCATCTCCACTACGCTCTCCGGAACGAAGGCGCCACTACAACGCATGCGCGGCACTAGCCTTGCCTGCAGTGTCCCAGATTGCATTGTGGGTTGCGGAGAACATTGCGAGACAGCGGAAACCATCTGCGGAAACTCCCTATTTGAGAGTTTCAGTAGATCGTTAAGGTTCTCCCGCTACAGTAAACTCTAGAGCGCTGCTAGCGAAAACATAGCGGAACTGCGGAAGCTAGCGAAGGCGCTCTATCTGACCAAAAAAGCGAGGAGCGTAACGCGGCGTGCTAGCCTGGATCTCGCGAGAACGAATCTTGGCGAGATAAGGGGGAGCCGGCGAGGGTCGCAATTCAAGATGGCCACCATGCCGCGCCTGCCCGGTCTGTCTGCTTTGATATCGTGGTTCTGAGGGGCGGTATCCTGCAATCATATAGGCACATTCACACATACAAACCGTTTTAAAAAAGCAAAAGTCGAGCACTTGTGTGAAGAATGTCGCACCGTTCGCCGGAAATGAGCCGGACGGGCATGAACCACTATGCGGTGCGCCAAACGAACGAAATTATTCAAAGCGCATTTGACGGTCGCTAATGACCATAATATTTGTTATGTGTTAGCTTTCTTCCTGGCTGAGTATGCCGAGATAATTTCAGACCCACCGTTCAGGCACAGATCTTGGGCGTCAGTAAAGCTCGTCCAAAAAGGCTTACCGAGGAGTAGGGGACGCCTGTTAGGGCCTCCGTCGCAGCTAGCCGATCTCAGCGTTTGCGAAAACTTAATCTTGTATCAGCATGAAATTTGAGTGGGAGATATAATTTGACACGAAGAAGACATCATAGTAACTTTTGTGCAGTAGTGAGGTCGAATTTATTGCGTTTCCTTAAAAGTTCATGCGTCAACGCTGGGCTCAACTTTGATACTCCTGTGAGGATGCGGCTTGCTTTTCGCCCGATGAAGTAACAAGTAAGCGGACGTTTGGCGAGCAAAATACGTGTAAGGCTCAAGGTGACCAAACTTCAGTTGTAGTTCACTCGTACCAGACGGGATTATTGAAATTGAAGTCAAAGATGCACTCGTGGTGAGGTGACTGAGCCACGTCTTACTACGTTTGCATACGCACTCATAATATCCGGTGTTTCGGGAACCAAGGAAAGTGCCCCGGTTTTCGTTTTGTATCGCTCGAGAATGAGTGTACTGTACGTTCGTAAAAAGTCAGATAATCCAAAACGCAAGCAGCGCGTTCAGTCGCGGCGTGATAGCATGAGATGAAGCTGCTCAGTCGAAACCGAAACTGAGTGGCCAACTAGTTCTCAGAGTGCACTGCGTGATATTTCGCCGTGATGGGGCGCGTCGGTTTTGGAAGAAGTCCATTATATCTTGTTGCGGCGAGAAGCAGTTGCGGCAACTCCGTTCCATGACTCCAACAGGTGACGATTTGTTGCAGACATGCTAAATACGGCCACTGGGGAAAAAAGGCTTCGCAATTACTGGCGCTGTCAGCGAAGGGTGCGGCCTTCTGCTCGGCCGCTTTGTCGTGAGGACATAAGCGACCCAGGAAGTGAGCGGGCAGACGGACTCTGAGGAATTTCCATGGCGTTTCATTATTTGGTGAGCAAAGCCGCAACCAAAGAACTACGTTGTTGAATGTAGTTTTGAAGATTTCTCTCGATGGCTATGGCGCTTGACCCATATCGGATTGGCTTGGACAGCTTGGACAGCTTGGACGTCAGTTGTATCCAATTACAAACATAGTAGAAATTTACTTAAAGAAAAAGCAAAGACTAGCACTTTATTCAGTAAAGAAACAATATTATATTAATAGAACGACGTTAATAAAAAAAAGAAGCAAAGTATTGCTTTACAAATCTTTGCTTTACGCGAGCCTTAGTGTCTAAAAAAGCCGCTAGTGGCGTTGCGATAGCTGTCGTAACGCTGTAATCTGTAGCGGGTTGCAAACGTTCTACTAAAACTTGAAACGGTGGTTCCGCTACGCTACATATAGCGAAGGTCGTAGCGGATTGCGGATAGCGTAGCGGGAGTGATTGAACAATTTACTAAAACACTATTCAGTAATCTTTGTCTTGTGCTTCTCATACCCGTTTACACCTAGAGAAAAAAGCAAGTTTTGCGCATTGTTCATACGCGGCGCGAAGTAGTTCTTACGAGATTTGGTTGTCGTAGGAAAAGCGATGCTTTTGGCGTTTTGGAACGTGTACGTCTTGATGAGATAACATATATATAATCTGAAATTCACCTACATATATCTTAATTATCCACATAAAAGGGAAATCAGTAGTGCTCTGCGAAGAGCCGGACATGTTTTACTACGGTTCTATGAGGTGAAAACGGGTGTAGACGCCAATTATTGTCCTGTGGGCCCGACGCTTTTAGCCCTCCACCACGTGGTGTTGGGGTTTGAATTTGCCGTCAAAAGTACCCTTATGTTTGCCGCCATATATCTATCGTCAACCGTGCCCATTGTGTCGCATTGTAGTGTCCCGCCGCAGAGTGTCGCCGCGAAGCGGCGTGAATGAGGGAGGTCGGGTGGGTTAACACGCGCCCCAGTGATGCAGCCCGCCGTCTCCGACTGCACCTCCGAAAAAAGGCGACCCCGCCGCCGTCCTCGGTGAGATCCGTCTCCTTTTCTCTAGCAACAAACAACGAGCACGAAAGGGTGATTGTCCTCTCTTGCTTGCGAAAGAGCGGGACGTTCAAATAGGCCAATCAGGGCGCTTGATTTGCTCCATGGTTTTACTCGGTGTGTAAGTTGCAATACGCTGCCGCGAACGCGGCTCCTAAGCGTCGGGATTACCGGGTCCGAAAAAAGTGGTCGCTTGATGTCCGCCTGATGACGTCATAATCGGGTCATGCTATCGCCGTCCGCGATCCTGGCATGTGTCGCAGCAGCAATGGTGGATATGGCAGACGCCCGCTCTGCCTGCAGGTCGTTCTCCAGCATGACACGGTAGCTTGGGCAGTTAGAAGTTGGAACGCCACAACGACAGCGACATTCGCGTTCGCTCGTGCTTTACGCCGGAACTTCTACGACCAACCGCCAGGATCGCGACATCCGACAGCATGACACTCCGGATTTTCTGACGTCATTTGTTGCCGATTCGGGACCACTTTGGATGCATCGGCGCACTAGGACGACGAACTAGTGCACTAACCAAATACTCCAAGTAAGTGTATGGGAGAATGTGCTTAGAATAAACGTGCTGATATCCTGACCTACATAGGTTGACAAAATAGATAATACCCGTAGTTCTTTGAGTGACCGAGCAAGTGGCGAATAAAGCTCGGCGAATCGTGCCCATATCAAATATACACGACCCTGCTTTCGGGACGAATGTTCGGGTCGTTGGCTCGTAGGCCTTCCAGTAAAATCCATAATTCGACATGGGACAGCCGTTAAAGTGCGGCGAGAATTCCCCGGTTTTATTTCGGCGCTCCTTCCGCGGACGCCAAAAAATAAAAGAAGGAATCGCGTTTCCACCCCGTACAGTAGTACTCCGCTGACCCGCATTGGAAAACAATCATCTAAAGAACTGTGGACGCGTAAAGTTCTAGCGGTGTCCAAAATCGTTTTCTGACTTGAAAGGACAGGCGCGGGCTACTTATATAACGCTTCGAACAACGAAAATACATTAACAAAAAAACTGGCCGTCCGTTTTATCGAAATCGATCTGACTTACCTACTTTACTCTCTAGACAGGAAATATTTATTCCTACTTTATTCTTTCGACAGGGAATATTTATTTCGATATCGGTTAGCGCCTTGTTATTTTTTCTTGCCTCTGAATGTTTATGCACTCGGAGAACGAGAAGAATTTATCGGAGGAAGTTGGTTATGGGCCAATAGAAAGTGAAGATCTATCTCGTTTTGTGTCGTTTTATTCGCTTTTGGTCTCTGGATTTCTCTTGGGCGAGGCCACAGTTTAAAGGCGGCTAACGTCGAATGTATGACGTGGATAGAGTATAGCCCGTGTGGGGAATGCTGGCGTTGGTACGCGAAGTAGTGTTCTTAATGGCTTGTTATCTTTTCGACCTTTTGCACTGCGGCTAAACCTATGCGCCAACATGCGGCTCTGACGTCATGCCAGCTGCGGTGGCGCTGCTATCGGCGCATGTGCATACGCTTTACTTGACGCGAATCTGGTTTCTACGCATGCGCAGTGCACACACGCCTGGTGTGGTCAGACGCGCACTTGTTTGCGAACAGAGTGTTGTTATATGCAGGGAGCTCCCGAGAATAGAGAAGCGTGTTTTTCGGCCCGGGTAAATAAACTACGCATCGCAGAGAGCCCAAACTCCGTGAGAATGCAACGCTAGCGGTTCCAATAGAACACGAAAGTTTGGGATCATGACGCTACCTGGATCAAAACATAATTGAAGAAATACAAAATTTCTCTATGAGCCGACGTCCACCTAAGCCTAACATCGTCAGAAGAAGAAATGACATTGTGCACAGTGTCATCTCTCAAGAAAACACAAGTGAGAGAAGAGGGGGACACACCCGCTGAAATAGCATCAAAATGGGATATCATTTTGGGAAAGAAAAAGAGAGGCATCTGCTCTAATTGAGGCCAAGATTGGTAGAGCTGGAGTGCAGTGGATGATGGAGGTAAATCAAAATGATGAATACAGCGAAGAGGTTCTGGTAGCACGTTAATGCACAGCGGAGGAAAACAAAAGGGTTCCAATGTTCGTAGACCATACACGAGAGGATAAGTGTAAAGGCCGAGGAGACAAGGGAATTTATTAGACGAACAATCGAGGCAACATTTGCAGAACTTGAGCCGAACGAGATTGGACAGAACACAGACAGCAACACGGCACAAGACGAGAACACTAACGAGACAACTGAGACGACCATGATGGTATTTGATGATGAAAAGGGGGACTCACTGGAAATGCGAGACACTTGAATAGAACATGTGGGCAAGTACACATATCAGGGTGTATGGCTGATTGAGAGAAAATAGTATTTAGAAGAACAAGGAAAAGAATATGTTAAGGAAAGAAAAAATAATCTTGGAAATAATGAACTATAGCGTACTATGGAATTAGAATCGATATTAAGTAGTAAGGGAATACGGTAAGGAGTCATGGTGCCGAGTTTGTCTTTTGGCAACGCGGTATTATGTATGAAGTCTGAAGTCCAATCGAGTTTAGAGACCCGACAGAGGAGCGTAGGAAGACTAGTACTGGGGGGGGGGGGGGGTCACATGGGAATACACCAAATGAAGGAGTGCAGGGAGACGCTGTCTGGACATCTTTCGAGGTTAGAGAGGCGATCAGTAAATTGAAATTTGAAGGAAGGCTAAATACAGTGGAGGGCACACGATCGGTGAGGAAGGTTTATAAACATTTGTATATAAAACGTCTGAACACTAAATGGACAGAACCGAACCCGAAAGCTGATATTTAAATACCACCAATCATGTGCTGGGGCAGAGTAGACTACTTCGTTAGAAAAGGAAGTGAAGGAGGCGAGAGAGGAGACCTTGGGAGGAAGGAATGGAGCGAAAATCGGCTTTAACTTTATTTATGGGACGAAAGCAGGAAATAAAGAAAAACATTGGTATGATAATACACGAGGGAGCTCATTGTTGTTTGAGGCTAGACGGGAGTATTTAGAACTGGGACATATGGGGTAAAGTATGATGAAATGGATAAGCGGTGTACCGTATGCCAAGGGGAAGACGAGACAATAGAGCACGTGGTACTGAAGTGCACCGAATTTACTCCCCGTCCGGGACGGGGCGACGGATTTGGACCGAAGCGCTAGGGTTTCGCAAATAAGCAAAATAAGAACCAAGGAAGGTGAC